>DF240701.1:0-24417 GCA_000507305.1 Breviolum minutum Mf 1.05b.01
TTCCGCCCCGTACATGGACCTTAAGGTGGCCTTAAGGTGACCTTAAGGTAACCTTAAGGTCCAGGTACGTACATGGACCTTAAACCTTCGTCAACCCAAGGTCTCCGACCCGTCCTCGAACTCAAAGGCTGGAATGCTTGTCATTGCAGACTGCCCTCTATCTAGGTGATAGGCTTAACACCAGGAGGAGGCTGGTTGGTTTCTCCCTGCTCAGCACCATCAGGTGCCAAACGAGCTGGATCTCACCGTCGACCGAATATGAAACAATACCTCCTCCTATGGCATCTGGGGACTGGACAGCAGTCTAAGTTCCAGTCCACCAGAAAGACGAGAGGTTCTACTCTCTCGGAAAACTCTGTGGAAGACCTGTCGAGATATCCCACTTGGAACATGCCCAATGCAAGTACTGGGGTCCTGGAGAATCCTTTGGGCATGCTCCTCACTGCTCACATTGACCAGTCGCGGACCTCAGACTCTTTGCTCCTTGTGTCTGTGACGGACAAAACATAAATCACTACTCGGGGTGTGCAACAGAGATTTGTAGATGTTAGGACAGCCTACTGTCGCTTCCCATGCTGTTGACAACAGAACCTGGGGGCTACTACTTCATCTACGTCAGGGTCTAACCCTTGGCTACATTGGACCGAAGTTGACTTGTTTCCAGGATCCTCTTGGAGCCTTCCGGCTCTAAAGAAGCAGTGGACAGGCACCTTTACTCTATCAAGAGATGACTTTTGAACAGTGGCAACTGGACCGGCTTTACAAGTGGAACTCCTGCCTTGCGCAGCTTCATCTACCAGGACGTGGGTGAACCAACGTGTCCCTCTTGTTCAACGACTGGGATGTATGCAGGATTACCACTTATTTATACTATGGGCAACTTGGGCCATCTTCTTCTTGCGGGAATCGCTATGTCGTCGTGAAGAGGTACTGAGTGCTCCGAGGATTTCATCGTTCTGAAAGCGTAGTGTTTCACTTAGTTTTCTGGATGTCTTCTTTCTTTTCGTGTTTGGTTTGTGTTTGTGTTTCGGGGTTTGTTTTGTTTTTGCAATCGGAAGACATCCGGCTTTTTGCATTTCACCTGTTCTCTTACAACCTGAGAATAGTTGACCGACCACAAGACGTTTTGATGACCGTCTGAGCCTCGAGCGCGCACGGCATGAGCTAAAAAAAAGGCTTCGCACCAGAAACCACCACGGCAAAATACTGCAGAAACATTCACAGAGAATTAAGCTGGTTGACTGTGCTTGGGACAATAGTACACACTGGAGGGCCGTTCTGGCAAGCCATCTGCAACAAACCAGTAGGGCATCTTTGAACAATGGTGTTGTCGGCAAGGAAGAGGATATTCCATTTGACACCTGGTGGGGTGCCAGCAAGCAGGAGATAGAACCAACTCAATTCATTGTTCGATCCAATCAGGGGGTGCCTGCGGTGAGTGCTCACAAGGCAGATGTCCCGTTTCCACCCCTCCAAAAAACTGGGCAGACCTCCCAACCTCTCACTGTACTTACAATCCCCATCTCTGCGTGACTCTGCCAATTGAGATGCAGTTAGCATCCATGGGATTCGTGATCCGACTCCTGTCGACAACATTGAAAAGCACAATATTAAGCAATGCTCAAAACTGGCGGTGGAGACAGAGTTGCAGGACTCTTCTTTTGACTCTCTGCACCTCATTAATCGTCTGTTGTGCATGCTGACGCAATGTTAATGCTTGTTAGTTCTTACTAGACTGCCCTACCTTTTTCTGTTGGGCTTTGGTCTTGGTGTTGTTTTTTGCTATGTATGACATCATGATGATGATGGCCATAACCCCTGTTTAGCTGACTGAAGGATGATCCGCCCGGGACTTACCCAAGCAGCTGCCAACGCAAAAAAAGGTCTTGGTGTTGTTTGTTTGTTGTTTTCTGTGTTTTGGTTTGTTTGCTTCCATGGAAGGCGCATCTAAGTCTAGTAACATGACTTTTGAGTCAACCAACAAGTCGCAAGGCAAGAACAGAGGCAAAGACTTAGGCAAGGCAAAAGGCAAAGGTAAAGGAAATTTTCCACACAAAGGCGCTAAAGGCCCAGAGGAGCATCAGGGCAAAGATCACGGTAAGTACAAGGGCAAGGGCAAAGGCCCTCTAAAGGCAAAGACGTCCCCATGGACCTCTGATCCCTTTCATTAACCTGTGCCTTCTTGTTTTTCTTTTCGTGTTTCTCTTGTTGAACGCACCTTTTAACCTTTCATAATTTCAATGTTACCGTTTTCTACAACCCTCATTCTCACTCATTTATACTTTTCACCATCCTTTCCAGACAACCGCCATATTGGTAGGACCTGGTTTGGATACCCTGCCTACATCTCTTCGCACCATCTACCCTTTTTGATTTTTCTCTCCTGGACAACCGCCATATCGGTAGGACCCAGGTTTGACAATTTTTTCCCTTTGACTCATCTTCTCTTATCTTCTCCTGGACAACTCCCATATTGGTAGGACCCAGGTTCGAAGATCATCACATCATCACCGTTCCCTTCACATATCCTTTCTTCTACTTCACATTCTTTCCAGGACACCCGCCATATTGGTAGGACCCTGGTTCGACAATTTTACTTCCATGTCTTCCACCTTTAGACCCTACAAAAGGTTCCAACTTCATCCTTTTACAAGTCCCTTCCTATCACGACAACCGCCATATTGGTAGGACCCAGGTTTGAAGATCACCCCATCGCCACCAATCACTTCAGGTAGGACCCAGGTTCGAAGATCACCCCGTCACCACCAATCATTTCACCCTCTTGTTATTCTACCTATTCACTTTCTTTCCAGGACAACCGCCATATAGGACCCTGGTTCGAAAATCTTATTTCCATCTCTTCCACCTTCAGACCTTGCGAAAGGTCTCAACTTCACTCCATCTCAAGACCTCTTCCTATGACTGCCCATCTTCTTTCTTGGACAACCGCCATATTGGTAGGACCCAGGTTCGAAGGTCTTCCTATCATTTTCTTTACTTCACATATCTTTTCTTTTACTTGTTCATCCTTTCCTTGACACCTGCCTTTAGACAGTGCATCGAGGTGCACTTCTTTATCGATCCTTTTCCTGCCTATGTCATCTTTCTATCTTTTCCTCCCGGGGCCACCCGCCGCGTGGATCCAAAGCGATCCTGGTCGAACTGGATCTTCTCTGTCTCCCTCTTTTCCGTCGGTGCCATGGTTGATCCAAAGAGATCATTGCGCGGTCATGGATGATCCAAAGTGATCTGCTGCTGCTCTTTTGAAGGGTGCGCTGCTGTCTTTCCTCCTCGTGCGGCCCATCCTCCCAAGGCCTTCTTGGGCGGGTTTTGCCTGCGCAGGAGTTTTATTCTTGATGGAGTCACTGGCTATGCCACTGTTTCCTTTGCGAAGACACCGACTGTGTCGCTGTTTTTCCCTTCCTCCCTTTTTCCTTTGCTATGTGGTCTGGCGGGGCTTCACTACATCATGCAGAAGAACATTTGAGAGGAAGCCTTTTTGCTGGTGTTTCACACGGTTTCACCAAGACCTGGGTTGGTTAAGTTGCTTGCGCTCTCCAACTTTCAGGCATGCCGTCGATCACTTCGTGATTCGCGTTTCACCGGACATCTCGGCCAGTTTTTGATCATTGTTGATACTTCTGTCATCCATGCCTCCTTTTTTCATATCGGATGCGCGCTCTTGTCACAGGTATCTCGAACCCAATGACTGCTCTGCGCCGATTCCTCCTGCTTCTACTGCACCGTTGATGACTTGACTCCGGAATGGTCTTCTCGTTTCGACTCACTCGACTGCGGAGGTTAATTTGTTCCTGAATTTGTTTGATTAATTCGTTTTTCTTTGGTCTGGCCATTGAAACGGAATGTTTTTGTCTTTTCTCACGATTTTGGGTTGTCCGCTTTGTGTAGGATCAGCTGACTGAAGGGCGAACGGCCCGGGACACGTACCCTAGCAGCTTACAGACAAAAAAAAGCTTGATGGCTACATGCAGGCAAAGGATGATCGTCCCAATTGTGTGTTCGAAAATGGGCGTTGAAGAGTGGGATCAACATTTGATGAAGCGTGGGACTTTTATCCATTGTACCCCAACGTGTTGTTGCGGTGTTGTGGTGGTGTCACAAATTGCGCGGTGACGATATCCCCTTTGACCAAAGGCCATCAACTAAGCCCAAGCAAAGACAAAAAGTGAAATTTTCAATGCGTGACTTTCGTGATGTTTCGGTGCGTTGTGTTTCGGATTCTGAATTTTTTCTATTTGTATATGTATACATGATAGATACAGTTTATGTCTGAGATATATTTTTATTTGTATATTCTTTGCGCACCAGGTTTTTTAATTTGCCCATTGCGCTTGTATACGCTTCGCGTGTTTGGATTTTGTTTTGTTCTACCTAGACTTTGGGAAAAAGGATGGAAACGTTCAACTTGTTGAGAGCACTATCTCTTGAACCAAACAAAGTAGCGGTCTAGGGCTTTTGGTTCTGGAACTTGTGCTCCGGTTTGTTCTTTGTGAACAAGGTTCCCGGGAACAAAGTGTCTGGGTTCCTGGTTGGTGCGTCGCTTGCGGTTTGCGGTACTCCTAGCTTGGATGTTTGACAAGTGCGTGAGAGGAAAAAAACTGTTTGTGACAAGTGTTTTGATTGCATGTTGTTTTCTTGTCACTGTTGTCACTAGTTGTCACTTGTCTGTTGTCATGTTTGTTGAGTACCGTTTTGGCCTCAAGTTGTGGGTTCGAGTTGTCACGCCCGCCCAAGACCCCGTGTGTTAACTCTTGTTGCATTGTCCTTTACCCTGGAGGGGTTGAAGTGTGGGAGCAACGTTTGATCCAGTGTGGGACTTTTGTCCATTGTACCCCAACGTGTTGTTGCGGTGTTGTGGTGGTGTCACAAATTGCGCGGTGACGATATCCCCTTTGACCAAAGGCCATCAACTAAGCCCAAGCAAAGACAAAAAGTGAAATTTTCAATGCGTGACTTTCGTGATGTTTCCGTGCGTTGTGTTTTGGATTCTGAATTTTTCTATTTGTATTTGTATACATGATAAATACAGTTTATGTCTGAGATATTTTTATTTGTATATACTTTGCGCACCAGGTTTTTTAATTTGCCCATTGCGCTTGTATACGCTTCGCGTGTTTGGATTTTGTTTTGTTCTACCTAGACTTTGGGATAAGAGATTGGCAAGAATTACAAGGACAACAAAAACATCAAAAACCGAAACCAAACAACAATAACAAGAACAGCGACAACAACCGCACCAACAAGAAGAACAACAGCAGCAACGCACAACAAGCAACAAACACCAAACAAACAACAACCAACAGACAACACGCAACACACACACACAATACGCAACACACAACAAAACACAAACAACAAACGACAAACAGCAGACACCAGAAACACACACAAAAAAAGGAATCAAAAAATACACAAATAAAAGGCAACAACAACGAAGAAACAAACAAAAACACAAACAACAAGCAAGAAACAACAGACAACAAACAACAGACAAACAGCAAACAACAAAGCATAACAGCAGATAACAGACAGCAGACAACAGGCACCACGCAAGACACAACAGACAACACACAATAGACAATACACAACAAACAACAAACAACAATTAGCCAAACACAACAACCAACACCCACACCACCACCACCACCACCACCACCAACAACAACAACAACAACAACAACAACAACAACAACAACAACAACCACAACAACAGCAACGACAACAACAACAACAACAACAACAACAACAACAACAACAAACAACAACAACCACAACCGCAACGTCAACCACAACAACGACAACAACCGAACACCAACAAGAACAACAACAGCCGCAACAGCAACGACAACAGCCGCAACAACAACAACAACAACGACAACAACAACAACAACAACNCAACCACAACAACCACAACAACCACAACAACAACAACAACAACAACAACAACAACAACAACAACAACAACAACAACAACAACAACAACAACAACAACAACAACAACAACAACAACAACAACCACAAAACACCAAACAAGTAGCAGCAAACAGCAAACAGCAAAGAGCAAACAACCAACAGGCAACAGCAGATAGCGAACAGCAAACAGCAAACACCAAATGGCAAACAGCCAGCAGCGAACAACAAACAAACAGCAAACAACAAACAACAAACAACAACAAGGGCAATAGCAACAACAAATGCAAAGAGGGTAAAATGTGTTGCATCTCACACCGCAGGAATGAGCAAACCAAAGGTACACGGTAACAGAAACCGGCAAAAATCCTTTAGTCGTTTTGCCACAAAGCCTGAATAACTAAAATTTGTTTAGATATAGGAAAGGGAAGGAATGTGATGGGAAAACAAATTTGACAGAAAATTCCAGCAAAATTATGCCAGGTTAGCGGGAAATTTCTCAGCAAGCACATCCCATTGGCAGACACCCCATGGCCACTGCGGTCAGGTTGTTGTCGTCGTGAGGCGACCCAATGGCTGAACACATTGATGCAAGCATGTGCGCAACCTTTCCGTGTTGCGTACTGATTCCATTCCGCCGGTGATGCAGAACTTCACCGGTGCAAATTTTGGTGCCAAAGGCTTGCGCAACGAATGCACGGCGGAGGTCCGAGCAAAATCCGTATCAAACATTTGAATTGAACCGTTGGTTTCCGCTCGTACATGGCGTAATTTGCGTACGTAGTTCCCACACAGCTGTTCGTGCTTCGGGCACCGTCGCGTTTGTCATACCATGATCATAAACAAACTAGAAACAAACAAATATTCGATTTTACGCATGGAATTATATGTCCGGCCTCGTACTGGACTACCTTGATATGAATGCGTCCATTCGCTTGAAATTACTGCAATGTCAGACTGCAGAGGAGTAGACTAGACCGCTGTCGCCCAAACATGCATATCATTTTTTTTTTCGATCAACGGGGCCGAATGTCCAGCCGACATCGGTTGAACGAGTTTGAAGCGGGGCATGTTTCATTGGAAAGAACCTTGGACACGAATAGGATTTCCATCCGGGCGGACATCAGACCGACGACCCACATCGAGGGCACCACCAACTTAGAATTCCTTGCCAGAACGTATGATCGTGTTTCGCCCTAGGGATGGCTCAGCGCTGAAACAGATACAGAAACAACGAGCCATGCTTGCGCTTAAACAATTGACACACAGTGACAGTTCTTTATATTTTTTTAACGCCACAACGACAACGTCCGTTGCCAAGTATCCCGCTTCGGAAAAGTCCGTGTTTTTTATACGGCATCCTCATGGCAATGCAACTGGTCTAGTCCAGTGCTTCAGTAGTGGTTTGTTTCGTAATTTTGCAGTGAAGGAGCACGTACGGGAAGTTCTGTGTGCAATTGCATTAAATGTCAGCAACCATTTTCCTGCCATGTTTTTCACAAGATAGCTTTTGTATGTTTTTGTATGCTTTTGTCAGTAAGGTTGGTGCTTCTCATGAGAAAAAAATTTGGTGGCACAGTGGCACAGTGTGCGCACAGGTTGCTGGTAAAGTGCGGGTTTTGCGTGGTGTTCCGGGTGCACTTGCGGTTGCTGCAGTGTTTTGTGTGCTGTACCGTTGCTAGGTTGTTCTGGTGCTGGGTTGTTGTTCAAGCTGTTTTGGGTGGTACTGTTCGGGGTCCTGTTTTGGGTGCTGTTCTGGGTGGCTGTTCTGGTTGCTGCCTTAAGTGGTGTGCCGCGTGCGGTTGATGTGCTGTTAAGTTGCGGGTATTGTGGTGGTGCTGGGTGCCAAATTTGCCGCCGCGCGGCGCTGTTGCGAGCTGCTTGTGAAATTTGGGCCAGAAATGACCAGTACTCGCAAAGCCGAAACTGTATTTTCGTTACTCGCTACCCTCACCCTGGTTCAAGGGTCTGGCCTTTGAAAACGCGCTTTCTAGCTCAACAAAGTTTTTGTGATCGATTTTTGGTGTGGCGATTTTTTGCAGCGGAACGTTCTTTAAGGAAGCGCCTCGGGTCAGCTCATTTGACATGTAAGTGACGGGTTGTCACCAGCATTCCGCATTGGCCCGGAAAGTAGCTACATGAGATATGGGCTGGATGAAGACCAGGTTCCGGTGTCAATGTTTGTATTTTTTTTTTCGTTTGTGAGACGTCGACGCCCGCAGGGCGAAAAAACGAGCTTACCCTGAACCCGTCCAAAACGGAAAGTTTCGCCCGTCGTCCTTGGAATACTAAATGGGGCGCCGTTGGAGCGAGGAAAGCCCCGCCAAAGCCAAACCCAGCACGTCCACCGGAAGCGACCGCCACGTCCTACGCCCCGACAGTATTTACAGAGAACTGTGCAATTGAAAACCCAGAAACGTTCCACAATCCTGGAGGAGGGAATTGGAAGCCCACAAGGACTTGTTGGCTCAACAGTTCCTGGACCCAAAACGCGCGCGAAAAACATGAAGATGAATGCAGCGTCAGCGTTTTTTTTCTCCACCGCTGACCCCAAGTTAATATGTCACACACCGAATCACATCGACGTGGAACAAACTCTGCGATTTGGGGCATGCGCTGTCAGGAATTTGACATGTCATGAGTGTTCAAAAAGCAAGGGAGCCACATGATGAAAAGATGCATCGTCGAAAAATTGGTGCAAAGGTTGGCCGCGAGACAGAAAGTTGCAAATGGCATGAAGTAGCCCCTTCGTTTTGAAGGAGTGCCCGTGGCAGCATTGGACCAAATCAAATGGGTTTTTCTGACTGCCTGCCCATAAGCCCAAAAAAGGGGACGGCCAGACACCTTGCACATACCACGCTAAGTACATACCACAATGTAGCTCTGTTGCAGGGACGCACGTGGATCAAACGTGTGTTGGCTTGGCACCCACGACAAAGAAAATTTGGACAAACGTTTACGAAGTGCGAGAGGCCCCAGTACAAATTCTTGCCTGTTGGCAGCATCTTGGAATCTAGAAAGCCACGGTTCAATCCAGGGATGTGTGGCAACGGTACACGCTTTGTTGTTGGCCACTTTTTGTCGTTAGCGCAGGAAATTTTGCAATGGGCCCGCCTTTTTTTTTTTTTGGCGTATAGGCTCGACTTGGCTCTTGTTCAAACATTGGGGTGGTTGATGCGAAATTCCCAGTGCTTGTGACATCACAGTGTTGGTCGACGATGATCCAGAACCGTCGCAATTATCAACACTCAGGCAATTGGAGGGACGTGGCAAGTGATGCCACCCGGTGGTCTGATCTGATGCCACAATTCATTTTCTTCTGCTGCCACACATGAACAAAATCATCTGACGGGCAGTACTGTGCACAAAGTGTCGAGTAGCTTTTATTTAGCGACTTTGTCTCCTTAAGGTCTTTCCCGGTCATGCAGGCCACGAAGATGTGAGTCTGGTTGATGACATCAAGAAAGGGCTTTGACTTGACAGGTGCGTCCAAGGCCCATGGTCTTTAGCCAAATGTGTCGGCCTGCCAGCATGACTTGTGACGACCTTAGGAAAGTGTCAAATCTCAGTCGTGGAATCTTTCTGGACTCTGTACAAAGTTCTGGTGACAAGGACATCGACACCAGCCTGTTTGACGCAACCTTAAAAGAAGTTGAGAAAGGCTTTATCCAAGGGCTTATTGACAAAGCCGACCTCCCACCGGGATTTGCTCTCACGAAAAGGTTCCCGGTAAACAAAGGAACAAAGTCCGGCCAATAGATGACTACAAAGCGTCGCTCGTCAATTTTGCAGTCATTCAAAATGAGGGAGTCGCATCGCTTCTATGTTGGCCGTCTGGATGAGGAGTGGTTCCATTTGCACAAGTGACGGCCTCGTCGCCAACCGTTGGGATTTGTCAAATGCATACAATCAAGTTTCCGTGTTTGATGAGGCATACGATTGTGATACAGCTATGGCTGTCCGCCAGCCTGGCTGCAATGCAGCTAAAATTTTCAATCAGCGTTTCGTGCCCCTCGGGCCAGTCGCATCAGTCACAGCTATTCTCAGAGTGTCACTGGCGTTGGGGAGGTTGGAGTCAGCCCTCCTCCGCTTGATGTGTCAGTTTTCTTTGGTGATTTAGTAAGCAGGAACGAATCCCAACATGTGGACTTCTGTGCAGACGCCGTGTTCTCCTTCTTAGGATGGCATATCCCCAGGCACAAACTGATGGACTTCAACTCTTTGTGCAAAGGCTTAGGTGTGCAATTGGACCCTACGCAGTCAAGTGACAGAGCATGCTTCATACCCAACACCAAGGAGAGAGTTCAGGAACTTTTTGACACAGATGGATGGCGCATTGAAGACGGGAGTTTTGTCGAGGTCCGAACGAGAGAAACGCAGGGGCAGACTTCAGTTTCCGACGTCACAGGTTTTCGGAAGAAAGTTTCGAAGGCTGCTGAAGGTTCCCTCACATCATGCCATTAGGGCCAGGAAGACTCCATCCGAACAGACTCGTTCCTCCCGCACGGAAATCAGGTGCCTGCTCTCTCAGAGGCTCCCGAGGAAGGTTGAGGCCTCGCAAGCTAAGGTCCTCCGCATCTATCTGGTTACGTTTTGATGCTAAGAAGTAGAGCGACCGAGGAGGTTTGATTGTCAACATGTCGGGGCAACAGTTGTCTTTCTTCAGCCCGAAAATCGGCAAGAAGACGCTCTCAAACATAATGTCGACGGGGGAAAGGACTGTCATTCAGGAACTGGAAATGGTGGGTGTGTTGGCATCCGTGAGTGTGTGGCAGAGCCTGGTTAAAGCCCGCCGCGTAGTTTTGTTCACCGACAGTCAGGTAGTTCGAGGTGCTTTCCTGAAAAGTTGGTCAGCCAACAACGACAGTGACAAGATGATGGAGGTGATCTGCCGAGGTGAGGAAAAATTCGACATCCCGTGATGGATTGAACGTGTGCAAAGCAACCCGCGGACCTCCCGTCAAGAGATATAATTTCAGAAAGGCGGACATGGTCGAAGTTGACCTCTGGGAAATGTGGTGGTTGCCGGCTGAAGTAGCTAGCGCAGCGGACATTCCCAAAGCCCTGATACGGGGAGGAAGCGCGGCTATGGGAAGTGTCACAGCCATTTCCCAGTTTCAAAAAAGGAACGCGCTTGCTTTTGCACGTCTTTTCGTGAGCCGTTGCACTTGAGTTACTTGGCCGCTAACGTACGCCCAAAAGCATAATATTTTTTTTTGTTCTGAGGAGTTTAACCATGGTTTCGTAATCCTTGCCCTTTTTCCAAAGGTAGGTTTCACGTCCATACTTTTGAAAGGATTTGATTCGTTTCCTTTTATGAAGTCACAGGTGAGGGCAATGTTGAATTAGCAGCGGGATATTGGGCAAATGAATTTTTGCAGCCAAAAAACGAATTAAACCTCTGGAAATACATTCGAGCTTGCACCTGGCCCCAACTCAGCACAGCCGACATGATTTGCGGAGTGGATGTTGGGCGGACATTGAACATATGCGCGCGAAGTGTCAGGTTCTCTCGTGTGGACGTGCATTTTTGTTCGCATTTTGGTGTTCGTGGCGAATGTTGGTGCCAATTTGGAAAATTTGGTTAGCCCTGGGTCCGGATGAAGTTTGACAAAGCTTGGGTGTCCTCGCGAGCATATGGCAACCGGGGAATCCCTCAAAGAAACCGCCTGCGTACTCCGGAGCTACCACTCCCTCAGCTACTTGCGTGTGGTCAAAATAATAGCCATAGCCTCTTTTACGTGCAAAATTTCCCTTAATCGGATGATAGTTATTGTTAGGAACTATAAAGTTCTTGCGAAGTAGAACACCAAAATAAAAAGGTTTCTACCAACCAACGTGCTTACCTGATAGCATGTCGTTACCTTCCGGTGGTTTGCCGGGACCCTCGCGGAGATATCTTTGCGAAGACCAGAACACCCTCCAAAAGAAGCTGCTTCCCAAAACAAACCACCAACAACGGGTAGATAGCATTCAAAGTAAAAATAATTTCAAAGAACTGAAAATCGTAGACTTTGGCAATTTTTTAAACGCATTTTTTGGACTTTGGGACATCCAAACAGCCTTAAAAAGGCTCAGGGAACTTGGCAACATTGGAAGGATAAAAAGTTAATGAGAAAGGCTTTCAAAAAGTTTAGGGAAAAGCGAATCGGACTATCGACACCCATAATAAAGAGCAGAATGGTGAGGGCCAAATGAGTAAGTGAGAGTGATTGATTGAGACCTGCATGCCACGATAGGCAACCCTCTCAGGCAGGGCGCAGGCACGCGCAACAAATGACATCTACATTTTAAGTACATCAAATTTCAATGAACGAAATAAAGTCATCGAGCTGATTCATCCAAAAGGCTGTGTCGTGGGCACAATATCGTCAATTTCCTTATTTGTTTGTGCTCGCAAAGGTATTGAATCATCATGGGATGCGACTCTCAATGGGGAAAATGGCATGACTAAACGTCAACATACTGCCCAGGTCATGCAGGAATATTGCTCACGAAAACGCAGGTAAATACCTCCAGTGTCGAAAAATTGGGTGAGTACATATTTTTCTCCGGCAATGACATCCAACCGGGTAAGTCAGACAGGGAACACGAGTGGGTCGGAATAGTAACGCATCGTAGATTACAACCTTTTTTGTTTGAAATAAAGCAAACAAACGGAAAATTGATGGCCATGCGACTGAGATCGCTTGGTGCGAACATGGCTTTTATTTGCGGTTATGCCACCCACAACGGGCATCTCACTGAAACCAAGGAAGCTTTGCATGATTCACTGCAGGACCTTTTGAACGAATGTAATGAATTTGTTTCCATAGGTGGGGACTTCAACGCAGGGTTGCACTATAGATACACCAGTGAACATGACATAATTGGAGTGCATACGTTTGGCAGGGGCAAACAATATTTAGAACATGTCGCACATACCCCACTTGAGAACGGAAATTTGTTTGTGGATGTTGGTGGTCCTAATTCACTCAGGGTCTTCAACACAGTTACGAGCCTCTTGCCAAACAAACCACGTTTCGCGAAAATACTGCACCAATACGGCATGCTTTCTCACATGCAACACATGCTTAACTTGACTTCTGGCTAGCAAGGCAAAAACAGCGAAATCACTGCAAGGATGTGCCGAGCCGTACAGACATCTGTTTTCATCCTGATCACTATATAGTTGAAATCAGAATCAGAGGCAAGCTAGCAGCCACCCCCATGGAGGCACCAAACCCTGTTCCTAAGTACAAAAGAACAATGGGTAGAATATAATAAATACATGGCGGCAATGATGCAGTGTGATCAAGGCACACAAAAGTGGAAAGCCTTCAACTGCGCTCTTACAATTGCTGCGCGGCATTGCCTGTTTAAAGAAACCGCCGATACTAAGAATGATTATCTGTGCAAAAAAATTTGGATCGCATTTATAACAGGCAAAGGGTTTATGTGGAAGGAAAACATCAAGAGGTTCTCGCGGAAAACAGGCAAACTAAAAAAGATGACCCACACCATAAGAAAGTATGGAAAGCCATTAACTATTTGAAAAAGGATTGCAAGCCATCCTATAGTAAGATGCGCAATGCACAGGGCAGACTTGTTCCATTAAAAGAGCGAGTTGAAACAATTGCTACATGTCTCCAATATCAACACTGGTCAAACCATTGTGGCCAACGTCCCCTCCCCAATGACCAGATTATAGGTGATATTCCACACTGCGATTCTTCCTTGTTTTTCTTTGTCCGAACTACATGAAGTGCTTGAAATGTTTGGATTGGGGAAACAGCCGGGGCCAGACCAAATAATCATGGAACTTTAAAAGTGGCTGGACGGGAAGATAGACAGAGACAGCTGCATATCCTGAATGATTGGTGGCCTTACTGCAAGGGTTGTGCCTGTATATAAAAAAGGTGGTGTAGATTACCCGGCAAACTATAGGCCAATCTCATTATTGAATTCCTTGTATAAGATATTTGTATCCCTTGTCCGAGAGAAATTAGGGAAAACAGTAGACCACTAACTTTCACCCACCCTACATACATAATTCGAAGATTGCAGGATTGGTCAGAGCAGAGGGGGGCAGACTTATTTCTGGCACTTATTGATTGGGAGCCAGCCTTTGACAAGGTACAACATGATAAATTCTTTGATTCAATGAAGCGTCTAAACCTCAATGAACACTTTATCAGAACCATCAAAAATTGTACCAAACCCCAACTTTTTTCGTCCAAGACGAATACCGCTATTAGACAAGGATGCCCACTAAGTCCACACCTCTTCCTAATGGTTATGACGTGTATCGACCATGATGTCAGCTCTAAATGCTTTAATCATGTGGTTAACTCACGCATACCTGGTTTTTTTTTGATACGGTATTTTTTTTATGCAGATGACACAATTTTGTTTTCTACAAAACCAAGAAGTTTGAACGAATTGCTCAAACATATGGAAGACTGCTCAGGACACTATGGACTCAAAATCAATGGTGGCAAATGCCACGCTTAAAATATGTGTCGAGATGCTGCTATTCACTTCCGAGACAATACTCCATTGCAAACAGCCCGTGAGGCCACCTATTTGAGCAACAACTTGAACCACATTATAGACTTGAAAAGGGAAGTGTGCCAGCGAATTCAGGACAAAAAACGGACATGGCAGAAACTTACCCTCTTTTGGAAGGACTCAAACACCAATAAGAAGTGGCAATTGATAGTTTACGATGCTGTAATCAAGAGTAAGCTTTTATACAGCTTAGAAACCACATACATCACAGAATCTTTGACCAATAAATTGGACGCCTTCCATCTTAGAGGGTTGCGCAAAATTTGGAAGTTAAGCACCACGTACATAGATCGTCGAAATACAAATCTTAGGGTCTACGAGCTCGCCTCGAGAACAGCATACCGTAACGACCCCCACAGAAAGTTTAAACGTTTTTCTCAGAGGAACTTGAAGAGAGGCGGGTTCGTTTGGCAGGACACATGTAAGAGCGGATGATACCGACCCCATGCGACAGGTTTCCTATCAACCCAGTAGTGCTAATCCTCTTCATATAGGCAAGCGGAGGGTAGGCCGCCCCCGCCAACAATAGGTATTTAAATTTAATGAAACAATCCATAATAGAATTAGACAGTTTGAAAACGATGACCATGAGTGGCAGAATCATGCCATCCTTGAAGCGGCCCACGCACGAATAGTATGAGTCAGCCAAGCGCCTGAAGCATCTTGTTTCGATGTGCTGCTACAGCATGAAATGCATGGCGAAATGGAATAGCCCCACTGTTTTGTTTTGGGTTTCTTTCTTATTGTTCTTCCTGCTTTTGTTCTTCCTGCTTTTTGTTTTTCCTGCATTGTTCTTCTTGCTTTCTCTTGTTCCTCTTGTTCCTCTTGTTCCTCTTCTTGTTGTTGTTGTTGTTGTGGTTGTTGTGGTTGTTGTTGTTGTTGTTGTGGTTGTTGTTGTTGTTGTTGTTGTTGTTGTTGTTGTTGTTGTTGTTGTTGTTGTTGTTGTTGTTGTTGTTGTTGTTTGTTTTTTTGTTGTTTTGTGGCTTGTTTTCGTCGTCGTCGTCGTCGTCGTCGTCGTCGTCGTCGTCGTCGTCGTCGTTATTGTCGTGGCTGTTTTCTTAGTGCCCTGCCCGCGCGGACGTATGGAAAAAACATTGGAAACATCTCATGGCTGGCAGCCCATGTTTGTGCGGTTTGTGCGAGTTTAGTGCCGCAAAAAGGATTGCGTTTTTGAAGGGCATTACATGTTTGCTTCCTCCAATCATTCCTGTTTTTGTGAATTGTGAATCTATGTTTCACCAAATTATTTGGTATTATTTAGCCTTTTGCCAATTCACAGCTCATTTGCGAAGCAAATTTTTGATTCTGTCGTCCTTGTACCTGCAGCACTTGTCCGTAGTCAAGTGGATATTTTGCGCCAGCCCTCTGCTGGGCGTGCGACAGTGCCGACGGATGACGTGCAAAAGCAAACTCTCGAAATGCGCACTTTGATTGCATAACATTTTCTCTCCATCAATCGGTACTGCACAAATAGATAACAGGTGGTGAGTGGGTGTGGTTGTATATGTTTGGTTTTGATGCAAGTATGCTGCATCCAGACAATAAGATGACTGGATAGATCACATACAACTTTCCAATGTCAATTTGTGGGTGTCGGATAATTGGCCAAACTTGTCCCAGGCAAAGTGCATCCTCAAGTTGTTTTCGTCGGTTGAATACGCATCCCTTGCAATGTGTGGCAGCTGAGCTGCAATATAAAGGCATGGTGTTCCAAATTGCATATTTGCAAGTTCTTTGAGGTGCTTATGAGTGTGGCACCAAGGTTTTGGCATTATTTTGGTTTTTGCGGGTTCATTGATGCGGTGGAGATTGGATGAGCTACTTAGCTGACAAAGCTGTGATAGCATGAAACAAACTCTTGGATTTCAGAACTTTTTAGCATTCTGACAAAGTTGTGCTTTCTTCCTCCCAGGCACGGCGTGCAGCCGCTGCGGAATGTCTGGAAGATTATGGGTTTCAACTCCAAGAGTTACGGCTTGCTCACAGTATCTCCCGCAGCATGAAGTGCAACGAAGTGTCTATGTTCGATGCTGTCCAAACTTTCTTGAACTGAGGTACACGCAAAGGAAACTCGTTCTTGGCAATTGATCACCCATGAGGTGTGTGCAACTTGGATACAGACTGGTGTCAATTTGAAGGCCTCAAAGCCACAGTTGTGTGTTGTGTGGTGGTGATGGATATGGATGTGTCAAAATGATGTGTGCGGTGTATGCCAACAGCATCAGATCTAAGGATTGGGCAGGAATGAAAGGGGCACAGGTGCATTCAGCTTGGTGTGTGCAAATTGCAAAACCAAAATCAGATTTGAAATTTGTGCGGAGTCATGGCCCAGTTAAGCACCTACATCCAAGCTGGAGTTGGTGGAGGATGTGATGGGTTACTCGGTTGCAAATTGTTGGCAGACTGATTTCCTTGTTTGCCTCAAATTCTGTGCGTGCCAGGGCCGAAGATTGTAGCCAGGGTTTGGCTGACCACCTCTATACGAGATGCAAGGAGTACAACAAGATTTACATTGTGTCTTGGCATATCTTCGCTTGGGAACTCATGGGTCTGCGCCACCTGAAGTGAGCTGCGCCTTTTTATTTGGGCAGAAATACACTGAAATGAATTTTGTCAGGTCAACTTTGCTGTACTCGGGTTCACATTTTTGGGGACCCTTGGACGCAGCCGGTTCCAGTCCATGAGCAAGAATGAAAGCTGCATCAAACGTGTCAGAATGCCTTGATGTTTGTTCAATGGTTGCGTTTGGGACGCGTACTGTGTAGAGTCGGCGCACTCTCAGGTGTTTGCTGGGTCTTATTGGAATTCTTATTGGAATATTGCGGCCGTTGCATAGAGGAGGCAAGCCCTTGAGCCGGACGAAAAGTGATGCGAGTCATATGTGTTGGTTTGGCTGCCAGGTGGCATCACCTATGGAATGCTGCTGTTTTCCGGATTCTCAATGCTGATTCTGGATATTGTTTGGGCTGCATGATTGCATTAAGTGCCAACCAGTAAATCCAGCAAAAAAATCAGCTCGTAGAGGTTTCAAGGTCCTGTGGCGCAGTGGGAGTTCGCTAATTTGAATTATCAAGATATAAATATATATATATATATCTGTATATGTATAATATATATCTGTGTATATATATATATATTTAAGAATATGTACTTTTTATTTACAGTACTGTATATATCTCAATGCTACTTCCTCAACAGCGCTTGGGGTATGAAGCTTTTGCCCTGAGGCTGTCACTACTTGGAATGCCTTTTCCAATCTCGGTGACACAGCCTGGTATCCATTTCCTTCCTTGGCATTGGGTTCTTTGGATGCAGATCAATCTCAAAATCCTTTTTGCTTTCGTGAGACAATTCTTCCCAGAAAACGAATCTTCCATCCTCTTGTCGTGTCTGTATTTGTGGGAGGTTGGTTCCTCCATATCTATGGCAGTGTGACCATTCTGGTCTCTGCAAGAGTTTTCGGTTGGTTGGTTATGCCTCTAGTTCGCGCTTTCGACCCAGAGCAGCAACAACTGGAGGACCGACTCTTGGTTGCAAATCGATCCAATAATTCATCACTTCGGCTGCATTACATGGCAGCAATGTTTTGTAACTGAGGTATTAAGAAAATGGAAAAGATGAACTTGTGGAGCCAGGTCTGCCGGGCATGCCAGAGCGTCTTAATGTTCTTCCTGTTTTATGAATCAATTTGCCTTGCGACTTGGCAACGGAAATAGGAGCAAGCGCAGATGCAGATGCACCAGCAGCAGTATCCCGTTCATGCACAGGGAGTGTGTCTATGCAGCATTTCTGGCATCAAAGCTTAAGTTTTTGTCCAGCAAATACGGACTTAGAGAGGTCGTCATGGCTTTACTTTACGCGAACCTTCAGGCATCCTGGCCAGCACGCCTACTACAATGGTGTGACTCTAAGATGTTTGGAGCTTTTTCTTTTCGAAGCATATAGTCTTGACTTGATGGAAGATGCTGTCTTGGTCTTGACGGCTTCTAGGAGGAGCCAACATGGCAAACTCTTATCAATACCCAGCTGGCGGCGTCCAGGAGAGCAGAAGACTTGGATTTTAACACAGTTGTGAGGGGCTAATGAAGAGATTGCTAGGGAGGTCACGGAGAGTATTTCCCAGGATGCATGGATATGTCGGAAGTGTGTGAACTGTTTTTGCAAGATGTTTTGGTCTTTGTCGCTGACTTAGAAGCTACTTCAACTGAGAGCTGCTGATGCAGTATTTCATTGCGCGATGTTGTCCTCAAGTCAGCAAGAGAAGCGGGAAATCATGTTGGAATCTCTAGACTTCACCAGGGTGGGCAATGTACATTGCTTACTGATGCATACTGCAACTAGTCTTTTTTCTTTTGTGTTTTTGCTCGACTGCGATGATCTCCAGGACTATCAAGGAGGGGCAAATCTCTATGGGGCTCCTATGGCTCAAATGCCAGCACAGTTGCTGCCTTGGATTTGATGCGTTCTAATGAAGTTAGCTTGTTCTTAAGAGCGTGGTTGGGGCCAGCCAAGGCAAATGACCGCGTCTCAAGTGTGAAACACCAGTCAAGCTGCAGAGTTTCAATCGGTCACTGTCTGACCAATCCTCTGTGCGATGATGTATTGAAGCTCACGGCTTGAAGGAGCTGTGTTGTTTGACTTTTGAGATCTGTCAAAGACAAGATCGAAACCAGCATTGCTGATGACAGTCCGATAGCCATACATGTTACTGTTAGGGTATGTGTAGCCTGGGTAGCTGTCTTCAGTTTTAGAGCATGTGGGCAAGGGGCCCAGGTGCCACCCAATGGAAGTGCACAACTGCGTAAGAAAAGCAATCCTCCATTGGACTCAACACGGCCATCTGGCTCCAGTCTTGAGAAAATGATCTCCCTTGCAGTTACTCTGGCATGTTCCTTCTGGATGGGGGATGTACCCCGTATCACTTTATTTGCATCTATCTTTGACTGTGACTTTGTTGAACGGACTCTGGAGTTTAAACATCCACTACTTAACTTGTCTGAAACTGTTGGCCCAAGCCGCCGTGTTGCAGTGAGCCGGATGGGCGGTGGGGCAATCAAATGTACGTTCAAGGCAGGCCCAAAGCTTGACAGCAGCACCAAAAAGGCATTAGGCAAATCGAAAGTAGAACGAGAGAGAGAGAGAGAGAGACAGAGCATGAGATCAACAAAGCTTGAATGGCGTGAATGAGTTTGTCTGAAGGTGCCGTTGGATTTCGGTATGATGCGGATATCGAGCCTGTGCTACCTGAAGTGTTATGAGACATGCTGATTCGTATGATTTCACGGTCGCATTTGTGTCTGGCACATTCACCAAAACTTTGCACGGGATCCTACAGCATGCAAATTGTCCAACCCGCTGACCCTTTCCCGAGGTTCCTCTTCGTCAACCCCAAGTCTGGTGGTCAGATAGGAGAGGTGGCCCACCAAGCTTTTGTTGCGGAAGTGTTGCCTCTCAAACGTCTTGCTGGCAGCTAGATTGGCACGAGGCTTTTCTGAAAGTGCCACAACCTTTTGATGTTGAAATCCGAACGCGCTCCAAAGCCAGACTCTTCATTTTCAGTAGCTTGGCTGCGCTTCCAAAGTTGGTATGTTCAGCTAACTATTAGTGAATGATGAGAAAGGAGTGCTCCCAGCGCATTTGCATCCCCAAGGCCTGACAGAAGGAGACTCAGGAGACTTGGCTTCAATCAGAATCAGGTCTATTCAAGTGGCAGACGCTTCTCATGAGCTCAGGAAACAAACCTGGCTTCCACTTCTTGCGGCAAGTTGTATCTAGCTACAACTGGGTCCGGCTTTTCATCGGTGGAGGCAGGATCGCGCTTTCACATAGTCTTGCTGAGTCTTGCCCTTAATTAATTGGAGAACAGTTTGGTTTCATACAGTCTTTCCAGAAAATGCGTGGGAGGTGATGGCACTGTCATGTGGGTAGTCTCGGAAGCTCAGAAGCATGGCATCCAAACGGAGACAAGCCTCCGAATAGGAATGGTGCCGCTGGGAACAGGCGGGGTCTAGCCTCTCAGTGAGCTTGGTCAGTTGGATACCTTGCTTCATGCTGCCCGAAGTATCGCAGGCAATGACTTTGCCCAGGCTTTGGGCTGGGGTGGCAGGACCGCACCAGCTAGACCTAGACAGCACGCACAGCTTTTCACAGCTTTTAATTTTCATCCACATTATGCCGCCTGCCGTTGGACTTTGGAATCTCACACGCGACGCAAGGAATCCTGATCCAGATGCATTGCTGAAAAATGACTGCAAGCTTTTGGAAGAGATGGTGCAACTTGGGAAGCAGCAAGGTCATTCACCGATACTCATAATACTGGTGTTTCCAGCCTTCGTGCTACTCTTTTACCTTGTCTTAGCCTGAGCGTTAACTGCGCCATAAGGCAAGAATGGGTCATGGCTGAGCCGGAAATTCAGGACGTTTGGAAGGTTTCACTGGAGGCTGGCACATGTTTGCATTAGGCGGTTAGGCTCTGTCATTGGATTTTCGAGCAGACCGCTGTGATGCATGAAGCCCTGGGAAGGTTCACGAGGAGGATGGCTTTTTGTACAACAAGGATGAGGTGATGACAAACAATGATGGTTCCTACAAGAAAAGCTTGGAAAATTATATGCTTCTGTACTGCTCTGGACTTAGTAACCAGGGAGTAAGCTAGTACGCTTTGCGTGTGTCACACTGGAGCTCAGTAAGCATAGTGTTATCATCATCAAACAAGGTGGCATTGCTAAAGACGCAGAACTTGCGTACAATGCTGCTTGGATGCGGAAAAGAAACCTCTTGGGTCCAAAAGTCTTGTGCTCACTGCTCGATTCCATCTCATCTGAGCTGGTGAGGTCGAGCTCCATCGTACAAAAAGTCAATGTTGTAACAAACTGGTCTATGCTTGGCAAGGCCTTGGATGTGGTCTTTGTCAAAGGAGTTTAATTCAGGACAATCAGTGCAACTTTCATTTGGCCAGGAATTATGATCTCCTTGCACTTCTTTTGTTGTGTGGGCCAACGAGTCCAAAGGGTGCTTCGAGGCTTGTTATCTTCTGCTTTGTGTGGATTCGGGCCATGATGCCATGCGTTTGCAGGCCTGTATCACGGGACAGACAAGAAGGCTGGCAAAAAGCCTTTGATTCCAGATGCTTTTCACCACTTGCACAGGCTTTCACAAAGGGTTTGCGATGCAAAATTTTGCAGGGATCGCCTATCTTCGAAGTTGGCATGAGGAGCAGAGGTCCAAGGCCAGGTGGGACTGTGAGTGAGACAATCTTTTTCGGTGCAATGCTCTTGTCACCTATCTTATGTATCATTCTTATTCGAGTCCTTGACTTGGCAAGTGCAGAAAATCAAAATTGTGTGAATTGTGTGAGGCTGTTCAGTAATCCAGTTCCAGCCTCAGCCATTTGGGACAGGCATGAAAAAGTCGATCTGTGCGAATGTGTTGCTGTTGCAGTGAATCCCATACCATGTGCGTGTGCATCCCCTGTCACATCTGCTTGCTCAGGAAATGCCGCTTTCTTGCATCTAGTGGGAAGAACCGGAAAAACAAATGGGAATGATAAGAAAAAATGAGTTGCTGGTGACTGAAGAAATGCTGGCAATGCTGGGGGCATCCAAGATCCAAGGCTGCTTTGCCTCAACATTACCTCTTACGGTGGTGGCGTCGCGCGTAACTTGTGGAGAAACTCTTGGCGTTGTGGAATCTTGGCAGCCTTGTGAGAATGCAGAATCTGATGATTTTGCCCAGAACATGTGCAGAGTAGTGGCGGGGTGGTTCTGTGTGAAGCATCTTTGTCTAGGTACATCTCAGCCACTGGTGGACGACCTCCTAGAAGCTGAACAAGATTCTGGCGACCAGAAGCTTGAGGTCATCACACTTTCAAGGACCTTTGCTGCACTTGCAATTTCTTGAGGTCTTTTTGTGAGCTTATTGTTTCCTTTTTGTTTCCATCATTGGTGCATTTCTTTGTGAAGGCTCCTGCGGGCCTGTGCCTAAGTTCTCTGCAGAAACAGCTTAGCTTTGCATCGGTGTTACTTGCAGCTTGGATTGAAGAAGAGGCAGCGATGCCCACGAACTCGGTGCTTGCATCTCGACAGCAGCTTTGGCATCTGAAATGGACATTACACAGTGAACCAAAATCATGAAATAAGAAACGCAACTCACAACCATCACTTGCAGACCTTGGCAGGGTGGTCGACGGGTTTTCCAGGGAGCTCCTTTGCACTTTGAGTTCAAGCAGAAAAATTATCGTGCGGCGCTCATGTGACTCCCACACGTGGTCAGATTCTTTTCAATGTGCCAGCTGTCGAGCTCTCATATTCGAGGCGACTTGATCACATTTTTCCAGGTGGATGGCGTTTTTTGGATGCACTAGAGCCTTTATGTATTTCTTCGCGTGTTCTGCACTTCAGCTCATGTATCCATGTATATAATTTCAAATTAAGGAGAGCTACAAGCTGCAGAATCCGATCTCACTCACAATCAGGTGCTGTCATGCCTTTTGTACAGGCATGTTTTACTGCAATCCAAAATGCAAAGCGCGCAATATCTAAGATTAATCCGCTTGTATTTGTTTTTATTCTTTTTCTTGCTTTTATTTTCTCTATGCAGCCCTTCGCTTTCCGAGCTGAAAACCTAGGCACGACCAACAAATCTCCGTCCTGCACAAGGTGCTTCGGCTGCCTTGAAGTGTTGAGTCTCCATGCCTTTGGCCACAAGGGAACTGTGTCAGCCTCCGGCAGGTGGAGAGCCGGAGCAACTTGGATTGCATTTAGGTGTCTGTTGACTTTTACTGATGGGTTAGAAGTTGCCTGTCCAGGACCAGGATGTTGCGGCACAGTATGCGGAAACGAATCGTCTGCCACGGATTCGACCACAGATGATGACACTGCCACTCAGTAGCAACTTTGAGTTCTTTGTGGGGTCGAGTTTGCCGTGCCAGTTCAACAGTAGAACCAGAGCCTCAATACTGACCGGAAGCTGGGCTGAGGTGTAAAACGTTATCCCTTCAGATTGGGTTTCACTGTAGGATGCAAAACAAATGCACCAGCGAATCGTATTCTTTTTGTGGGCCGAGCAGGGGCATAGCTATGCCATCAGCTGCCAGTCCCGTGGATAGCTTCTGCCTATTCTGGATTTGGCGCTTGGCTGGAAGTGCAAAGGCTGCCAATGGGCACCCAGAACTATGATATTGTTTTTTGGGCCTTTGGCACCAAATAATTACGCAAATTCCATACGTTTACATCACACAAAAAAGACGGATCAATGAACCACGATTACTTTTTGAGCTTTAATAAAAACGCACACTTTCTTCCTTTGAAAATCGGATGGTTGATATAAAACCTTTTTAACAGAGGATAAATAATCGTTTTACATATCTATATGATTGGACTGGATACGGAAGCTATTTTTTGGAGGGGCAATATATATTTGCTACATATTGAGATTGTTCAATACAAATTTATGATTTTCCAATATTTTTCCTTAATATAAATTGAAGTTTTCTGCTTTTTGATATATTAATAATTATTGATTATAAAGAATATAAAATAAATTAGTATATTCCAAATCAAGAATATATATATATATAAATAAATATATAATTTTATAAAAATATATTTTAATAAATTAAAATATATTATTTATATTTATTTATATATATATATATATTATCTATATTCATTTAGATAAAAAATATTATACCATAAAATCGGTAACGACGAATCGCAAAAATTGTGTGCGGAATCTCCATCGGAGGCTTCCCTTTACCATTCCTCATAAAAATCCGGGATTTTTTGATGGAAATCTGGGCACGTACTGCATCTGTAACGAATCTGCAGTCAGCACATCTTCGTTTCCCTTTTGAGTTGTAGAAACGCGCAGTTGCAAAAGGTTCAAAAAATCCGGGATTTTTTGCAAGAACGGACTCTCACACGTTACGTTCTGATT
>DF240701.1:27509-56692 GCA_000507305.1 Breviolum minutum Mf 1.05b.01
AAAATAAAATTTTTTTATAAATGGGTATAATAATTCTAATTAATACTCAAGTAGTTCAGTAGTTTGCTTTCTTTTTGTAAATATCCCAAAACATCTGAAGAAGGGGAACATTGTACGCAAGCAGAAAAGGACGTTGGCTCCGCAAGAATAAGAAATACGTTGATAGTTCACTCACTTGGCATGCAAGTCACCAGAAATCCCAGGGCACCCACCCAACATTGACCCAAACCGCAAAGACCTCCAACACTTCCCAGCATAATGATGATTTGTTTTGAAGCCCCAATCAGCCCCCTAATAAAAACGCCTCTATAAGACCCCCAACATAATAGGAATTGTGTTGAGGGTTGTTGACGTGCCATACAAACCACCGCAGACTTCAACTCAGCCCCCAAAAAGTGACCGTCCCTGACCGTGCCAGACTTGCCTGATGGTACAAAAAGGGTGCAAAATGACTCGTTTCCTCCACCTAGTTGCAGGGTATTCTAAATTCACAGCCAATTTTCCCACCACCCCCTCCCCACGCACCCCCCCTCAATTTCTCACTTCGTTCGCTACATCAAACTCAGCCAGCTGGCTTTCATGATGTATATGAATACATATATGAATATATAAATATCATATCATTTGGTGACTATAAGTATAATCATTTATGATTATGAGATAAATTATTTCTTTCAAAGAAAATCATTCAAGCACTGTTTCCGACGAGGAAATTGAACCTGACTCATTTCGATGTTTGGAACTATTTGGATGCGTTTTTAGCTGACACAGCAAAACCATTTTGGGAAAGCCAACCTGCAAATCTCGAGGGATCACAGGACACGGCAAAGAAGTCGCTGCGTTGATGTAGTAGACCTGCACTGCGAACGGACTGGCATCCCATGTCGCACATCTAGCTGTCCCCTGCCTTGCGTTTGTCACCCCATGGCAATGACTTCACCATGTCAATCATTCCAGGAGCAATCCGACCTCAAAAACCAAACACAACATAAGTTCACGAGAACATCTGCGAATAAGTGTCAACTGAGGTGAGGACCGAAGCTCCAATTGTACCCCACTCCGAGGCAAATATTTCGTTCCAATCCGATCAACTGGCATTCGCAAAGCCAATTCCCGCAGAGAATTCATTCAAAAGTCGCCTAAGGGTTCTCATTACCTTTGTAAGCCAAGTCTGCATCTGGTGCATGAAATTACACTTCATCCTTCCTCATTCTTAATCGGTCATCATCTTCTGATACACAAATCTCCAGTCTTTGTCATGAGGCGTCCAACCTTCCGGACGACGCTTTTGCCAGCCTGGATGGCACTCAGCACTCACACGTCATGAAGCTGGGCTCTGAAGTCACATGAAAGCTCGAGCTGCCCTCATAGCCGTAGAGATCTGGGCCTGCATCAACCTGTCCTTGAAGCCCTTTGGAGGCGGCGTTGACTTGATATCAAAAACACGTGGCTTCAAGCACACCTGACAGGCTGACAAAGCAATTTTGTTTCAGGCTAAAACAGATTTGGCTTTTACAGATGCACAAGACTCCCTGTCACCTTGCAAATTGTAATATCTCACTTTTCATCCAAGCAGACCGTGATATCACAAAGCTAGAGGGAAACAACTTCCAAGGCCTCATCACTGCCTCCACAATCGCCACATGTGTCCTTCACGAATGACTTCAGCATTTCAAGATTTGTGTCCCACTGCACGTCTGCACGTTTGACACGATCAGTCTCTGTTCTCAACGGATTGCGACTTGACAAAAACATACAAAAGGACCCGTCTTCCATGCAAAGGCCTTGATCCATCCAAGCCCTGAATCCATGTCGTAGGAATAGTTGTGGTTCTCAGCCTGGATTGGGTGGAGGCCCAAAGTCAAGACTTCAGGAAATTTCGTTCCGCTATCTTCCACTCCCGGTATGTTGCATTCTAGGGCGAACCTTCAAAGCCTGGCAAATGTAGACTTCTTTGTGGCCTTTGCCTCATCCGGGTCAAACCATTTAGCTTGATTAGAGGATGCAACCCCACTGGGTGAGTGCCCTAACTCAAGCCGGCCTTAAAAATTCCACCATGACTGTGGGAATTCCATGGATTCCAGCCAGTGTAAAGTCAAACCAACGTAGTCCGACCACAAACATAAATTCTTAATGGGCACAACACCAACATATGCATACAAACCACATCTTTGTGAACGAAGCATGGCGCACTGCCTCGAAACCTTCCTAGAAGTCAGTTGGAAATAGGCGAAATGAAAGCAACATGGGTGCAGCGTACTCAGGGCATCTACCTGGTTCGGCGCGTAGATAACCAAACTGATTTTAAGGGCTCATCATCATCATCATCATCATCATCATCATCATCATCATCATCATCATCAGTTTGTATCGAAGTATATAGTTTATTCTGTAGCACTTCGAACAGTCTGCACTCAGTACGAGTACTCTGTGCCAAAGCAGTCCATTCGTTAGCACTTTGAACACCAAGCTTTGTAGCAAAAGTCAGCATGTTGCCGCAAAAAGTCACGCAAAGCTGCTGCAAAACCTCAAATAGCAGAAAACATGTGACCATCTGTGCGCCGCCAGCCATCCGCCTATACCAAACAACACAGCATAGGATCGGGAAAGCACAAAGGGCAAAACATGCTTCCGAATTGCATTGAAACATTTAAAAACCATTAAAAACCACGCCCAACCCTTTGAGACTTCCCTTTTTTCGGTACGCTTTTAAGAAAAATACGAAAACGCAACAACTTGAAACATCGCAAGCACGCAGGCTTGTAGACATCTCATCTTCAGTAGTGTATGGTAATGTCATGCAAGGATAGCATGGTATGCGTTGGGACGCGTATGGAGGGACTCGAATCGAAGGGACAACAAAGCGCAAAGCGGTGGTCTGGGGTTGGCGTTGGCCAGCGAGACAAATGAGGACTCGCTTTTCCATTTCTTTTCAGCTAATGCAAAAGCTGTCCAAGTGGGGCAAAGCACTTGCGAAGGAAATGGCTATCATGCTTGTGCATCATCGCCCTGTGTTGGGTCTCGGAAGAATGGAAAACCCTTTCACCATGCCCGTCGAGCAGGCTCTTGCTTTGTTGAGCAACTATTGCAGCCGAAATTCGAAGTCCCAATGCCACCAGCAGCTTAAACAAGTTCTTCATCGGACCTGCAGCTCCAACACAATTCTGAATGCATAGGCTGATTATGTGAGAGACATATCTTGCAGTCTTGTCAGTCTTGTGAGTCTTGTGAGAATGTGTTCGTTGGTTGGATTTGCTCAATATTACACCATGTACAGTGTTTGTCAAAACTTGCTTGCCTCGCTCATCATCAGGGTGCATGAGCTGTCTGCGACAACACTCGGCCCACTCACCGGTGTCCACCTTTGGCCCGCTTGGAGGATCATCAAGCTGACATGTAGGAATGTATGTAGATCCACTGTCCAAGCCCTACCACATATGCAACAATGAATAGCAATGAGAAGAATGACACTACTGTAACACTACTTTTCTTTCATGGTGTTGCAAAAAATATGGCAACTGGTGCTTGGCTGCCGGCTCCATGGATGTAGTCTGGAATCTGACATGGAGCCATCTGAGCCGATGCGCTGAAACAGGGACCCAAAACATATTATACGTTAACGTGCAAGATTATGTATATTCTGATAATATATTCTACATACTCCTCATCCTCATCATAGTCGATGTTGTTGTCATCAGAATCATCATCATCTTCGTCGTCGTCGACATGCAGAACTTGTAGCTGATTGCTCCGCAAATGCGGAGTTTCAACTCGTACACATCTGAGTTCTTGACATCTGGTCCTTTGTCAGTGACCTATGAGACCATGCGCAATCAAGAGTCAAGTAAGTGTCTTATAGCTATGCAACCCGTCATTTCCAAATGCAAGACTGTGTTTTGCAAGAAGAAATTGATCAGAAACAGGAGTGTAGGAACCTGTTACAACTGATGTGCATCGTCAATGCACAATTTCTGTCTGTAATGTCAATGTCCAAATTTCATCGTCATACGCCTGAATGATCCCAAGGACAATCAAAGTCGTGCAATTGAGCTGGTGGATATCTTTGCCCTGAGATCCAAACTCTGCGATTCCGCCAGAGGTCGTAGATCTGAGTTTTTCTCTTCAACACTCATGGCTCATGAGATTAACTCTTTCACTCAAATCATCCAGAAAAAAGCCTCCAGAATCTACGTGGGTCAGCGAGACAGTTTGAAGTCCTGACCTTTGTACAACCTTCTGCATGGCCATCAGTATATTCCTGCAAGGAACCACTGAAAACATGGTGGTGTATTTTGGCTGCAAAAACTAACAAAAAGGAAAGATCGTTTTTCAACTTTGGCGGCTCCAGTGATCCAGCTTCGTGAGTGCAATCCACATAGAAGGAAGTTGCCTCAAAGACCAAGCAAAACAAACTGTCTGGTTGACAACGGTCAACTTTGGCCATCAATAATTGCCTCTGTTGAGACTTGTTTACGTGAATTTACACCTGAGAGGTTTGGGGAACGAAAACAGGCGAACACGCGTAGTTTTGGCAACAAATTTTCCCCAACAGCAATAGCTTTGGGGTCTAGTAAAGGTCTCTGGGCAAACTCGTGCTTTGGCGTTTCTTGGGGCAAATCCCTTCTGGGGCAAATGGCTTTTGCACAGGAAACGGTTCTGTAGAGGGTTTCCAAAGTTTTCTTTTCATTAGTCTCCCAGATTCCCCTAACTTTAAATTTGTCTTGCAGGTTTCCCCAACTGTGTTAGCTGCTAGCTTTGCGGTCTTCACCAAAGGCCTTGGGGCAGACTGACATGTTTGTCTTCTGGGTTCTTTGGGGCAAATGGCTGGTGCTTCAGCAAAGGTTCTTTGGAGAGTTCCCCCAACTGTTCTTCTCTAGATAGGTCTTCCAGTTTAGGCAAATGGCTGGTGCTGCCACAGAAAAGGTTCTTGTGAGGGTTTCCCCAACTGTTCTGTTCTACATTTGTCTCCCACTTTCCTGCGATTCTCTGCAACAAATGGATGGTGCTTCGGAAAAGGTTCTTTGGAGGATTCCCCCAACTGTTCTTCTCTACAATTTGTCTCCCAGTCTCTTGCGGCTCTCTGTTGCGAAGGGCTGTTGCTTCAGAAAAGGTTTTTTGGAGGGTTCTCCCAACTCGTTCGGTCTTTTGGGGCAAATGGCTGCTGCTTCAGAAAAGGTATTGCGTTTTGCACCTCGCTGCACTGTTCTGGCAGAATCCAGCATTTTGACCATGAATGTGGACAGTTTTTGCTCGCCCCCTCACATTCCCACTTCGTTCGCAAGCAAAACTTCGCCTATCCTACAGTTTGGTCTTCCTAAAATTTACGGAAGCTCAATGTTTCTACTTCATGATGGATCCGTGAAGTACAAAGCTCACTTGTGACAAGATTTTCAGATTTGATTTGGTGAATAAACACATCAGCTTGTTGTTCAACTGCACGTGCCTTTGGCATTCTGAATTTGCCAAGCCATGCAATGCGTGCTCAAGGCAGGCGCTAGTGAGTTTTGATATCCGTGGATAATCTCCATGGGGATCGCTTGATCATGTATATCACTTTATCATTTCATCATACTTTATCCAGATCTTGTTGTGACACTTGGGCGAATTATAATTATATATGTGTGAGTGTCTGCATTCCTGTTGCCACCCTGAACTTTGGCTTTTCTTCCACCACAAAGTGCAGTGAAATGCATGCCGGGTTGAAAGCCATGACACATGGGTCAAACGTATTCAGAGGAACAAATAACTCGTCTTCAATGTAAGCGCAACATTTTTTCCCGACTTTGGCCTGCTGCGGGGCTGAGGTGCGCAACCCTCATTGGACAGAAAAATTCCTGTTGCTATCAACAGCAGTCCATTGAGGAGTGTCATGTGAAACTCTTTCACCATGCAATTTGCCACAAGATAGTGGCATCTGAACTACAATGGCACCAGGGTGTTCTCCCCCCGATGCTAGCACATTAACTGCGCAGGAGTAGCGCTTGTCTTTTCATGTACAGTCACATATCAAAAAGGATGCATTCTCTGACAGAGTCTCCGACCTCACAAAGCAGCTATATAAGGACATGGAATGGAATTGTGGAGATGGAAAACTGTAATCCTCGACTTCGTTTCAGAAACTATATATTCAGCTTCAATTTACTGTGAGACATCCGTGAGACTTCTTTTGAATCCAAGTCCTGCCTGCGGTTTGCAATGTCGCCACGGGCAATCACGGCCTGCTTTGCAGGTGGAAGATTTCGCCCATTCGGCCTCAAAGTGGAACTTCTAGGACAAGAAAGAACCAAGCTATCAACAATCAGAGAGGCCTGGAACTTGAAAGGACATTCTGATGCAAAGTTACGAGGGTTGTGACATAGTCATTCTACACTGTTGAGTACATCATACTTCCTGTCTATAGCAGGGGGAGCATGCCTGAGAAGAACACAATAGAGGACAAGCTTAAGTATCTTAAGTATCGAGTAAGTATGGTACGCATACAGGCCGGGCATCATCAATAGCTGCATCACCTGAAGGCATTGGCACATTTAAACAAACATTGACATGAGTTCTGCCAGTCACAGGTGCTTTCGGATCGGCACCTAGGATTTCTCTGGGCACCGACATGTCTACTCCCATCTCACCTGCAGCTCAAAGCTCATCAGTTCATTTGAATCTAGCCTAGCCATTTTGCTGCTTCTGCCCAACACATTTTGTTATACCACTTCATCAAAGCTTGTTCGCTGCCTCCAATCTTGGATCCTGCATTGAAGGTATACGAATCACCTGCGCACAAATTCCAAGTTGTATACATCAAAGTAGAACCAACTCATAGCATTTATGAAGATTGCCAAATAATGTGCTTGGTGATATAACTACATGAGACAAACCGCTGAAGGCCTGTAATGGGCCAAACGGCTCTGTGTTGTCCTTTTGGAAGTAGCTTAACGCCTGGTAATTGGCAGGTACAGGTAAAGACCATGAAGGCCCAGCAACACCATCACCAAAAATCACACATTCGGAGGCCACCTTCACCATCTGGATCTAAAACGCAACGATCCGCTGGCAACTCATGGGTTCTGGCGATGAGTGCTGCAAGAAGCTCTTCTGCCTGACCAGAGTGATACTGAGACAACTGACAAACAGTGGTCACACGCATGTTTCCATGGCCCACATTGGCATACCACTTGAACTAGTTTGAACTATACAGTCGGATTCAGAATATCAAACATGTCGAAGTCTGAAGGAGGATTGGAGGTGTCTCTCTAACTCTCTCTCTCTCTCTCTCTAACTACAACATAACAAAACTATAACGAAAACTACATGTATCTCTACATATATTTGCAGATTTATACAATTTACATCTACATGGATTGTCAGGTTGTCCTATCTTTTGGAATCAGCACCTGGCTCATGTGTGACTCTGAGATGTCTTGGCTTTTTGCTGCCTGCACCAATGAAGGGAAGAATCATACAAGAACTCAGTCCGCAAAAAAATTGACGATGTCAAGTGCAAAGCACATTCATGCATTGATGCTAGGTCTGCCTGCACAGCCGCTCTCAGATCTTCGATGTGTGTCCAACCTGCTTTTCGTACCTGGTCAAGCTGGCTGAGGGCGTGCTCAGAAATGTGCAACTCTTAGATATCAAACACCAGGAAAGTTTTCAGGCACATGTGTCACATGTCTTACATCTTTGTATTGCACTTCCCACGAACGCACGTGTTGTTCGCTGGCAACACACTGAAACTTCAGCAGCTAGATTGACATACCCACGGACCTCTAGCTCAGCAGCTTTGCTCTGGGTGGTGGCGTGCCAGGGCCTCAGCGACCCCATGTAGCATTTTGCAGCTCCAGCCATTTCCGGATAGTCCGGGTAGTCTGGCTGGCAGCACAAATGCAGAATTCGATTTGCCTAAGCTCTCCACTTGCCCAGGACTGGCGGCTGTGTCAGCCTGAGAGGCACGATAACACTCAATAGCGACTTTTCAAAAAAGGAGGTACAAAATAGTACGAAAGCAAATCAACATGAAACATGACGTAGATGGAAACGACCCGCGGCAATGAACAATCCTACATGATAACTGCTTGCTCCCAGGTCAACTGAACAAGCTCCAGACCTCACTTGTGCTGCCCATCTCAAATCCGGGCGTGCTTCCTGCAGGCTGCCACGAGTGACGCTGAGTGATGTTGATGGAGTACGATTGCATACTGCATCATACTGCATATAAAACATAAATCTGGCAAAAACCAAACCAAAGGTGATCGTTACACTCTACTATACAAGGTGGGGCGAACGTCCTCTACAGCCCGCAGAAGATCTTTCTCTGCCTGCGCACCAAAAGTTACGGTGCAGAATTCAGAGGCACTTGTGGTCATCTTGCTAAAAGTGCATGATAGAGAAGTCTTTCTACTCTGAAGAAAAAGCGCATATTATGTATCTTAAACCAAATCAAACTGATGCCAAGGGCCTACACCCCGCTACTGACATCATTTTGCGAATTCTTTTAATACTTGTAGTACCTTGTAGGTTTTATTTCTCTGGGCTTCCAACTTCCAGTGTACTGAGCCACTTCCTCAGATCCAAAGAGCACACTAAACAACCAGAATTGAACACAAGCCTGGAGCCACACTCTCTCCTTGTTGCTAAGTTCACTCACTAGGTTGCTTCGGTTCACACGGCGCGTTTTGCTTTGGGATTCACTTTCAGTCGGACTTGCTGCTCAGTTGCTCTCCCTTTTGAACGAGATCCTCCACCAGATTCAATCGTGCCTGCTCAGACTTGTGGCTGAACAAAGCTTTTGGCTTCCTCTTTTGTCAAGAAACATCCATGACTTGGATTCACTATCTATCAAACTATGAGTGAACCATCAATTTCTTGCTCAACACGTTCATCAAAGTAAATTCCAGCTTGAAGAACACTATGATGTCTGGCCAGTCCCAGGCCCTTTTATGCTAAAGTGCAGCGCCTGCAAGCCCCTGGATGTGGCAATCCGAATTGCATCCTTCAGCAGCTTGGCTTGTACAGGATCAGGATCACCTGCTTTAGACACCAAATGCCGCATACCTTTCAGCGTTGCAATGTCCCATGCATCAGCAAGGGCATTGATGGCTTCATTGTCCCTGCGCTCCTCTTCAATCTCGTGTGCTGGTCTCATTGGTGGCAGTGGGGCCTCTCTCTTCTTATTTCTGGGCAAATTTCCAGATGCAAAAAAAGTCACTGGATCTGCGTGATAGGCATTCAGGAGTCTGGCAGGTCCTATGACCGCCTTCCTCACATGTGCAGCATTGATGAGCCCCATGTAGTAGCACGCCAAACATGCACAGGTCACCCCGATCACAACCAGCACAGCACTGCCAGCCCATGCATACTCTCCAATTTGCTGTGCAAAGCTAGGTCCAGGGCTAGTTGTGCCAAGATTATTCAAGAACTCCTGATAAGCATCCTTAGTGCCAGATTGCTAGGCGGCCAAAATGGTTTTGAGAGCTTTGAGCATCCTACCATTAAATGTGCACTTCATAGACATAGAGAAGCAAAATTTTACTATTCGTGGGCTAGCCTCCAATGTAGAGCTGGTTATCAAAATCTGTACCAACTCAGGTGGAATCTGGCCAAGCCATTCCGGCAACTCCCAGCCTAACATTGTTGATGCAACACGTTCACCTCCTGGGCACTCTGCCACAGTTTGCACGCAGCAGTGATCACCTGCAGGGCCCATGCTGAATGAAAGTCTACAGATAGATACCGCATACTGGGCATACTGCATACCTGATTATCCTACTCATTTCAGGAAAAATCCTATTGACATCTCAATCACATTGCGAAACATCGACTACAGCTTGACCCCCAAAAAGGCTGCGGACCCTGACCTAGACAATAGTAGGGATCTCGGCACATCACAGGAAAATCTTGAGGACACCGCCATCTAAACTTGTGATTGCTACACACGCCCCATGTGTCAATGGCATTCAAATCCACTGGGTGTGTCGTTGTGTCCGTACACTCGAGAACAGAGTCTTGTGGATACGGGGTGTCCCAGGGTTCTGGATCATAGGGCTTCCTTGACAACAGCTCGTTGCAGTTGTAAAGACGCCATGGCAAATCAAAATTCAGGCACACCGGTGGAATACCGTCCACAGGAAAAGCAGGATCCGGATCACCCAGTTTGGTGAAGTGCTCACAAATGAAGCCCGCACAATAACCACTGAGCTGATATTTTTGGCTGAGTTCGTAACCTCTACGCCCAAGCAGTAAAAATTGCAAAATCTTGTCCTCGCAGCCTCCAACAGCAGGAATTTGCAACTTGCCCATCGTTGGACACAAGCAGTCACAAAAGGCTTCAGTATCTCTGTAGGATGTCTCACAAAGTGTTTGGTTGAAATTGAGCAGTGGTCGGCACTCATCACCACCATAGTACATATTTGTACCCATGTGCGACAAATTCCCTGCCAGCTGTCCCAATGTTTGGCAGTACATTCTCCGGCAATCACCCCAAGGACCCAAACCAGCTGCAGCCCATTCACGACACTGCCGTCGGAATTCTGGAATGAAATCATCAAAGGCTTTTAACTGCAACTGATCACAAACTTCTGTGGAGTTCTCAAAAGAGACATTGGTCCAAACGTCGTACTTTGCACACGAGGCGGTTTCACAGCTGAAGCGCTGTGCGTGCGACAAAAACACCTGGATTGCCAGGTGAATGCCAACGAGCAAGCGTCCAGCATGCCGCTGCGCCAGAATCATCCCTCTGTGTAAGTTTTTACTTTTTTATGCTTTCGCAGATAAAGTTGTCCAGTTGGTTCATTGTGATGCTCAGTCTGTTTTATGCTTTTTTGAAATAATATATAACACGGCAAACCAATGCATGACAAGAAAACCCTTCTTACCTGGGAATCAACCTTTGTCTTTCTTGCTCCTGCAATATGACTTTGTGCTATCTGATTTCTTTTTCTGAATCCTAACGTCTGCGACCGGACAAGACATTTGAGATCATCTCACCTATTAAGCTTCCACAGGTGCCCTCATTCTGAAATATACGTACGTAACGTATAAATAAATACACACTCTATTCATGTAATTTCATGTATACATAGCTCAATGTATCTTAATTCAAATCTATAATCTAAAATACGAACTTGTTTAGAATTCAAAATGATAACGTTATTGAGATAACCAACATTTCTGCATCAAGTGCATGGGTCGCCTGACGACTTTCGACAGCAATCTAGCATCAGTGCAGGGCCAGTCGGAGATAGTAGTAGAATGTAAGGAGCATGTAAGATGGGATAGACTTGATTTATCAATGAGACGTGTCAAAATAATCTATTGGAACATGTTAAACTCACTGCTGCAAACTTTTACAGTAGTTATCCTTGCTGATCATGATTGTGTCCATAATCTTTGCTTGCAAACCCTTCCTTTTTTGAGTCATTGAACTCTGTGAGCTAGTTTCTGCCTCTGGCAAATGGATGCCGGGAGGATCGTTGATTGCAAATGAATTACAAGTTGTATGATTGAACTTCAGCATATTGCTGAATTGGAGTGCAAGTAGGAATTCAAAACAAGATCATGGCATGCACTGGCATGCATCCGCTCCGACGGTTCATGCTATCAGAACTCGTCATGCTTCTCGTCTGAGAAAAATAGTGGACCGTCTTTCAGCTGAACAACGGGCCCCCTGAGACGAGGACGAAAGTTGTGAAAGAACTCTGCTGCGTTGGTTTTCACTTTCTACAAATTGTTTTAGACAAACTATGACAAACTACCATTTGCAAACCAGTTCATGGTGAGTTGCCTGCTGCTCTTTTTGTGGAAAGCAATACCTGAGCCGTAAGCAAGGACGGTGTGATATTGCTTGAGCCTTGCGACACTCAACTGACCCTTCTGTACAAACATGGCAAATGACGCAAGCTCAACCCTTCAACATGCTCACATGCTCTACCACACCGATGCTTAGGAGGATCTGCTGAGTTGGACTGGTTCGTGCCCCTCCATTCGCAAGATCTGCTATCCAAGTGACTAGAGCAGTTCTTCAGACACTCTGGTTCAGCCTTCGGATGCAAAGAAGTTGGATGAAGGTCAAGTAGTTCTGGTCTGTTTGTATGTCAGAACATTCATGTCGAAAACGTATGGAACAGGTTATCCGTAAATCCTTAAGCTGTTCCTGGATTCTTGATCTCTACCTTTGAGATCCGTGCGGGTGCATGCCAGCCATTTAGCACTGATGGACAATGGCATCCTCCATCACTGGCCTGATGGGACTCACAACAACACCGTTTCTCCCACCCAAACCCATCCAACCCCCTTGAGTACATCGGGGCTCCTTGGTATCCATCTCCATCAGGATGGTTTCATCCATGTCCTTCACTCATTTGTGCAAGAGGGATTGAATAATGAATAATTACATATGTTTCATATGATTATATAAATCATGATACTAAATGCAACTTTATAAACGCCTGGGATCATGTGCCTTTGATCAAATCATTGCTCTAGTTACTAGTTTCTTGCTGTTTCGTTTTTACCATTCTTGAAAATATCGCAACGAATGGTCCTCCACCTGTCGAGCTGCATGGCCTTCAACTGCAACTGCCTCGCCCAAATATCCACTTGAACCCTACAAGGCACACACAAACTGGGTGATAGGTGGATTGAGTCAAAGGGTGCCCCCTAGCTGTGTACCTGATGATATGTTCTAAAGTGCAAAGAGATGCAGGCAAAGGGACACCCTGACAAAGTTTGTGTATTTTTCATGTCCAATTCAATCCTCAGGAAGAGTTGCTCCACGAGAAGATCACTTTTGAAAACAGCATATCATGAGTCACCAGGTTTTCAACATGTGGAAAAGACATCTTTGGTTTCAACATACAAACCAATTGACAGTCACGTCTGATGAGGTGTCAGAAGCCACTACTACGTACTCTGAGTGACTGGATCACTATAGACCAAGCATATTCTTCTCCATACCATCAGCCACAGTTCGCTGAACAGAATTGTGACTCTATACATCTCAAGCGAACCTCCAAGTTGGAGTGTGCAAACTGCGGCTCCTCTATCAATCTGCTTCTGTTGACTGCCTGTTGTTCCAGCAAATCACTCAATGAACCCATGATATATGACTAAAATTGACTAAATGTGCGATTGTGAACGTAAGTACAATCTCGTCGATCACTTGGGCTTCCCATTTAGTGCTGGATGTGCAGCGTTCTGACTCAATCCTAGATTCAGGTTGGCCTCAACCTTGCTGTCAAGCGCTGAGGATTTGTGAGGCTCCGTGTCGTTTGTCTGGCCAAATGTCCAGAATAAGTTATTGCAAAAGCAAATAAGACAAAAGGTGAGAACTGCAAAAACGCAATGCTTCGGGTGTAGAAAATGCAGAAAATGGTTCCGATCACATCTGTAAGTAGCCTTGCCACTTTGGTGTGCCCAAGCAGCATCTTTCTTGACTTCGGCATCATCATGAGTTGCTTGAGTGGCCTGGCATTCTGTATCTGTATTGAACTGCCCTAGTTACTTACATTTACTTACCTAGTTCTTGATCTGTTCTTGAGTGTTCTTTGATCTGTCACCGGTCACATTCTTCGTGTCTTCAGGCCGTCTGTAACTCTCAAAGGTGCCTGCAAAGCTCGCCCTGGGTGCTTGAAGCGAAGATTCTCCTGCACTAAGCGAAGATTCATGCATAAACATGCATATACACCCTACCCTTTTTGCTTAGGTTTACGCACAACAGTGCAGTGGTAACCTGGTACCCTCTTGGAACGCAGTAGATCTTCTTGACCTAAATAGAACTCTTGACACATTTCTTGGGCTGCAAGCAAGGAACTGACCCAGCAAGGGCTAGATGAACGCCAACGACCTGATAGGAACGCTGCGCATTTTGTATTGATCCATTCACATGTCTCTGTAGCAATCGCAACCCGCCTATCTCGGAGTACATGTTTGGTTGATGCGTATGCAGCCAGGGGGCAAGGAGAAGAACAACAGCGAGGAAGACACCTCCAAGGCCAGATTGAAGGTTCGACCATCAAACTCCAGCAGAATGAACTACTGTAATGCCCGCCAGGGCCTACTCGTTCCGCAAAGGTTTTCCGAGCCATGGTAGCTATGCTACGACTTCGACCTCAACTTCTTGCAGCACTTTCTTCGCATTCCTCATCTGCTTCACTACCTTGGGAACTGACGCCAAAATATGCACTTTGTGTGATAGCGCTTTTGGGACTTGGGCCAAATCCGTTGAGGTCATGCAGCATGCACACTTCAGAATGTCACAAAGCTACTTTGATGTTTTTCTGCCAACAACAAAATACGGGAAAGCTGCAAGCTGCTCTTGAAATGTTTGAGGCCACGCCATGGTGACGATGGCACGAGTTGTTCATCAAGCAGGCGTGGTTACCACAACTAATAACAATATATCCAGCGTGAATCTTCTTTTTGGTTTTGATGATGCGGGGGTGGGGTTTTGTCAGCGCAGCGAGTCGAGCTTGCGAAGGCATTCGTTCCCATTCCAACCTAAGTTTCTCAGCTTCATCTGCCAACAACCGCAGGGAAGTTCCGATTCGTAGCTGCTCTGTATGCATATATATATATATATATACATATTCTCCGGATGTCTTTCTCTGAGCATTGGACCAATCCAATCTGGCAAGCCTCACCTGTTCCCGCAATTTCCATCATTTTCCATCATCACTGCTGCAGATCCAGTTGCTGCTGAGCACTTTGCAAATGTTGCTACTCTATGCCAAAAAGATCTGCTACACAAGCATATCAAAATACGATAAAATACGCCTAGACCGACAAACCCATGTAGAGGTCTTGGGGCAAACTGATATGTTTGTCTTCTGGGCTTTTTTGGGGCAAGTGGCTTTCGCCTTCGAACAGGGTCTTTGGAGGGTTCCACAACTGGTCTCCACGTTTGTCTCACAGTTTCCTGTTGTTGTCTGGGGCAAATGGTTATTGCTGTGCTGCGGTTGTGTTGTGGGGTTATTTTTGGTGCAAATCAAAAACCACAGAAGTTCTAAGTGAAAAATGGGAGAAGACCAAAGCGGTCCAAAAATGCTGTAAATTACAGCGTTTTAATTTAATTCTAAAAACCTACTGTATCATGCGTTTCATCTTTAAGAAAAGGTCTTATCAGGCTAAAGATGACCTTGCTAGTGCCTTCGGATGGACACCCCTTTTGAATCTATCGTTGCGGGCGGGTTTCTATTTACAAAGAAAGATGTACATATATATTACGCATGTGCTCATCACTCCAGGGCCAAACAACGAGCTTTTTTTTGCCAGATTTTGCGGTGGAACATATTTACAGTAGCTTGCAAACCATTGAAGTTCAAGGTGCTGAATTTAACATTTACCTGTGTAAACTAACGACAGCTAATAACAATATCAAGAAAATACAAATATTAATAGTAATGTAAATAGTATGTACGAACAATCATTTATCCTTCCATCAATATGTATATATATATATATGGTCACCCCCCAATCTACCTAAGTCATTTCTTTAATGGTATTTACTGTATAAAATGCATTTTTTCCTATACCCAATTTCACTACAGTTTTAGTAATACCTTCAAAGCTGCAAATGTCACAAAACACTGAAAAACATAGTATATTTGTATATGCCTTTCTCAAAACTAGTGAGAAATCACCAGTCTTTCGCTTTTTTACTAATTCTTTACTAGCATAACACAAATCGTATTACACATTGCACTTGCATGAACCTCTCTCTTCCTAACTGACTTTTCATTTCTAAAAAGTCCGGTCTTTTAAAGAAAGGAAACTTTTCCAACATGTATCAGCTGAACTTTTCTAAGTAGTCCGTTCTTTGAAGAACAATTTGTATCTTAGTCTTCTTACAAAACAGTCTTCCTGATAATCCACTTCTTCCTAAGTAGCATCTTTTCTTGAAAGAGAGCCCCCATCTTACTAGCTATGTTCATTTCATATAATTCCCTTTTCCTTTCAGACATTTTACAGAGAGAATGTTGGTTCATATTGAAGATTCTTCCCTAGACGCTACTTCCCTTTGAAAAAGTCCGGTCTTCAAAGAAAGACGGCTACTGCCCTTTGAAAAAGTCCGGTCTTCAAAGAAAGAAGTTTAAAGTTTAAAATAATTTGCCGGAAATCTTTTGGGAAAAGCCGTTTTCTTACAAAAAAAGTGAATACCAAAGGCCAGTAATGGAAAGTGTTTTTTCAAAAATATTTCCGAAGCAGCTGAAAAAGCCGAAAAAAAAATACCCAAAAAACCAAAACCCTGAGGGAAATGTCTCAGCCAGAGTTTCCCCAGAGTTTTTGTTTGTCTTTTTTTTGTTATTTTTTGGTTTTTCAGTTTTTTTTCGGTTTTCTTTTTGATTGTGCAACAAGCTTTCTGGTAGAAATTTGGGAGACAAAAGGATGCAACAAGTAGATCTTGGGGGGGGTATAAGAATATTAATAGCAATTGCAATATTGGTATTCGCCGTCGATAACACATATAATATGAATGAGACTAGTAATGCAAGCAATGTGACTAGCAGCACTGCAAACAGCAACATAAAGTAAAATAGCAAGAAATACAGCTTATTGGTAATCCTTCAGTATAATGTCAATTCATATATCTACAACATTTATTGTGTCTATAATATATTTTTTTGTATATCAAACGTATGCAAATACTTACGTACCTACATACCCTGACGGTTAACTATACAATGTATGTCAAAAGTAGTTTGTATTTCTCTAATATATGCGATGGCAACTAACCAAATCACGCAACAGTATTGAATTAAAAAAACTAACACTTCTGAATGTCACGTTGTTGTCTTTAAAGATAAAACACTGCTTCTAATTTGAAAAGCGGGGTTTCAGCCAGGCAGTTTACTGTTGACTTTGTCCCTGAATTTGGTGGCTTGCTTCAAGAGTTGGGTCCCATCAAAACATTAAAAAGTTCAAAATCTATTTGCGACTGGATGGACGTTCCTCTTACCTTCAAACTTTTGGTTGTTCCCGCCCCCTGCCCAGGTTCGGGCACTTTGAAATTCATGTGCTTTTTGTCCCTGTGCAGGTTTGGTGCACTTTCATATCGGTATTGTGATGCTCTTTCCAGTATTTCTAGCTTGTCTTGAGAAATATCGAGTTTTATTTTCTTGCTTCTCATGCAGTTTTTTGAAGGGTCACATGTATTTATATGCATTAGGGTTCACAACTTGCATCATAGAGTTGATCCTTTTTAGACCACATCCTGGTTTCGGACTATTGCTCGTTTTTTTCCTTTTGACTTGCAAATATGCTTGAAGTAATATTCTCTGAGGATGTATCATTCACGCTAATTTGCAGTGTTCTTGAACATTTGATCATATGGACTATTTTGTGATATTGGTGATCAGCCTCGCCCTGTTGGGGCGGGTGATCATGTATCATGTATGTAAATATATAATACACACACATATATATATACATACACTTATACGTGTATACATCTATATGTGTGTGTAATTGTGTCTAAGTGATAAATACATTGGTTTCCAATGGCTTCGAGGACTATTCAAGTTTTGCATCAACAGCTTTTCCCTGGCCGATGGGACACATCCAAACCTCATTGGCGTCCAACCATGGAAATCTCTTGGTCCCAGCCTTAATTGGCAAGTTGGACAAATACAGAGTGAGTTTGGATCAAATGTGAACAGCAGCTATGTTTCCCTGCCAGGTGTGAAGGTATGCCCAGGACCTCGCTGCTCCTGTCAAGAAACTCCACTTTTTCTTAGCTAAAACGCTAGATGAGTTGGAGCGCACCTGGTCCTAACAGCTTCTCCCTCCCAAGCATCCAAGGAAACATCCTGACAAATTGAAAACCACCGTATGGTGGACCATGGTCTGCTTTCATCACAGCTGTAAGAGCTGTAAAAGCAAGTCTTATTGATACCAAGCGTCCATCTCCCTTAAGGTACCTGGCAAGCTTTCAAGTTTTACAACTAGAGCGCAAGGCTATACAGACTTACATTTGTCAACAGTGTGCCTGTGTTAAGCACCGCGAGAAACAGCTCGGATCGAAACGTTTCCATGGGAACCTCATGAGTAGCTGAGGCTGCTAGGAACTCACAATTTGAAGATAAATGATAAATGAATTTGATGTGTATGTATAAAGTGGGCTACCGCGGCTACCGAGGTTTGTTGATGCAACGTCCATCGACAAAAGACACGAACTCTCTGGGCGGCGCGCCAACTCAAGCTTGGCTCTGACAGAATCAGCCCGGAATGGTCTGTGAAAAGCCTTACAGCGTGCAACCGAAACGAAAAGTCTCTTGAGAAAAACGATGCACCATGGGGTTGCACAAGTGATGCTGACATTATGCCCCACTGTATGCAGGTCCAGCCTCTGGACCGTCCAGAAGCCAAAAAACACCATCGGGACCAGGCAGTGCCTTCTGTTTCAGCACTTCGCGGAGCTGTGTTGTGTCACAAACTTCAATTCTATCCGACAAGATGAATTTTCTTTCAAATCTAAGGACAGCACCAAATCCACAAAGCCAAGTCCCAAACCTTTCAATCTTTCCATCTTACACGTTTGTCATAGCCGACACAGAAATGATTCTTGCGCGTCGTGTCCAAGCTCTGGGCTGATGTCTAAGTCATAAGGACTCAGCAAAGAGCAAAGACCCAGGTGAGCTTTTTGAGATTGCAACAAATGACAAATTTGTTTTTCATTTCAGATAATGTCTGTCGATCTTTTAATCTTCAACAGGATGCACAAACTATGTACAAACCAATCAAAACATGTCAAACAATTTGAACAACATCTCCCAGGTCCGAAGCCGATTGGCATGTCGAAGCACTTCTGCAACCTGCTTCCAGCAACATGCAAAGGATCTATCAGGTTCCCGGAAGCTTGATGTCATCACTTGTGTTCCATGCGGAATTTCTGCTCATGGGCTGAAACAAGATCCCAAGTCCCAATACCAAATTTCAATTTGCATTCAAGACTCGAGCAGCACTCGGTCTATTAATGACAACTTTATATACTTCAAATACACATAAATATATACATACACATTGATTACCTGTTTGGGGAAAATGCCATCACCAAGATGCGCCAGTTCCTTTTGACGGCGAATGCAGAAAAATATTCGAATGCGCCCTCGTTCATCTTGGTTACACTTACTATAGGCACCTATGAAAACATGAACCCTGTGGGTGAAACTATGAAACTTGAACGAAAAGGAGGACAGCACTTTCTTTGGCCCACAACAAGGACAGCAAACCATGAACTTTGATCTGTGGTCAAAGCCTTTTCTTCCCCAGTCTGGTATGTAAGAATTCGTTCAACATGAAGGAATGGTTGTCACACGTTTTCACCACAGCTGGTCTTGGTCAATTAAACTTGTTCAGTTCCACACTGGGATGGTCTGACCGGGGATCAAAATGATACAAACTGAGTATCGGTTGGTATCGGTTGGGGTATTGGTGGGTCCTGCCTATTTCCTTCAAAAACATGCGAAAGAAAGGTTCAAGCATGCATGAGCGGTGTGAAAGGCACCGAAAAGACAAACAAAAAAGAAAGAAAATGAAGCCCTATCTGAAACTGATGGCCTCTGTTCATCTGAACATCGATTACGGGGTATCGGTTTTGGGGGGTCTCCTATCGGTTATGCAGGTTTCATGAGCTGCTTCAAAGTTCAAGGCAACTTCTTACTACTCTGTTCATCCAATAATTTTGTCGGCTACCCACATGATATACAGGTTCTTCTTTGCCAGCTTCCCTTTTGGCCTCGTGCCGAAACTTGAGCGTGGTGTCGGAGACTGAGCGACGCTGAGTCACCGTGTCCCGGATGAGTCGGGCCTCAATAAAAGATAAGAGCGCGCGATCAAGAGAACTGAAAAGGTTCTCTCCATCAACTGATCGCAAGCAAATCTGTGACCAAAAAATGCTAAATGATCAGAATATGGGTGTGTATAATTAATAGCATATACAAAATTGTGTATATAAGTATACAGTACATAAATACATCATACATATATACGTACATATATATACATATATATATATATATTATATATTATATATAAACAACAATAACATACAATAGCATGTAATAGATTGCAATGATGGCCTCCTGCACCCAAATAGGAATCTTACGGACACTCCCCAGGTGCAACAGAGGCATCGGCCATGGCTTTCTGCAAGTCTGGTCTCAAGCCATCGATCGAGCTTCGCCCCTCTGGCGTGATCAGGAGTCCCAGCCTTTCCCGTAAAACAAAAGGTCTAGGTGAAACAGAAACCAGCTTTGCAACACAACGAAACACAAAACGAGATATCAAAGTCGTCAATTCACATTTTTTGAATCGGAGATCTCACTGTGCTGATCAAAGCCTTCTTTGCTTTACCCTGGCTGCTAGAAGTATTCTAACTACTCTCGATCCGTCAAACTCTACCCAAAACTCTGAAACCATCCTCCAATCCAAACCAGGCCCAGGTACAACTCACGCTATCGGAAGTAGTCAAACAAATTCAGCGCTTGTCACACCATTGAGTCTCTGACACAAAGTTCCGCAGCGTGACAGTGTGAGAAGGTCTCAGGGATGCTTGGTCCAAAATGGCTAGCCAGGAGGCCACCTGTCACAGGACATGTTCACCAAATCCACGCTGAATTGACTCTGTGACCTCTTTTGCGATGTTGCTGTTCCAGAATGCAGTCACTTGAAATTTGACGCTGCCTGCCAAAAATCTGATTGCCCCTTTGGTGGCTTCCACCCTGAGCTTGTACCAGTGATCGCTGCGATCGCTGCCAACGTTGCGTTGATACATGAAATCTAGTGTGACGTTTTTCGAAGAGAGCCCGAAGGAGATATTGATTTCGGAGAATACAGCATATATTTTGCATCTATAGTATATATACTTCTTGCAATATGTCCATGCACGTATGTGGTGCATGCTCTCCATGTTTGGAGTCTCACTCATGGCATGGTCCTTCATGTCGTCTATATAGGTGTATTTGAGTACTGTGCTACGATATAGCAGTTTGTTGGGGTAGAGACCACGAGATAATAGATGGAATGAGCTCCGCACTGAGTAGCGTCAAGCCCAGGCAGAGAGATGCCAATGTCTCCGTTTGGATGGGACGAATGGGTGAGGCCACCAGAACAATCCTGCCACCGGTCACACCAAAACAAAAATAGCAAACAACCAAGCCGCACACACACACACACAAACACAAGTGACGCAAAAACAAGGCGAAGAAGGAATGCAAACATATCAATTGGGACCGAAGACTCAATCAACACATAGCTGCCAAACGCCTGTGAAGGATCTGCGATGTCTGGTCCGCCTCTAGAAGTCATGATCACTTGCAAGTAAGAGTGCAAGAAACAAAGTTCGAGTGAAACGTGAGGTCTATCTAGACTTCTCCAAGTATCAACAAATACAAAACAAGAAAATATCGAACATACACCGCAGCATCTCGCTCTTATGGCACGCCCGCCTCCAGCACCCCAAGGCGCCCAGCAGCAGCAAGCAGCCGAGCCAATCCGGCGGCTGATAGTTGCCGATCCAAGCCCTTCTCCAAGAGCAGATTCAGCCACGGTTGCAGCCTTGGAGAAAGTAGAATCATAACAAGTCAAATACCAGTACAACATAGTACAACATAATAACTACAACCCATTACATCAACACACACACACACACATAGATTGTAGACAATTTGTAGGCAAAGACATATAAATCCCACACTTTCAAGATTGAAAATCGGGTGAGTCATGTCCCAATGATAGGGCAATCACTGAGGAATGTCCAATCGGAGCGTTGCGCAAGACTCCAACACCTGATCTCATCAAGTTCCTTTGCATGCGAAGCTTCTGAACGACTCGAATCACATCGGGGCCTCCAGTGACTGAGCTGCCTGGGAGTCCACTTTGTCAATACAAGACAAACAAGTGCAACCGCATTTTCTGTACCAAAAAAAAAGCCAAGCACTGAAAAAATCACCAAGAAACCAAAACATGTCTGCGACCTACATTCACTTCAACCTGACCTTTTCCTGAGAGGCAAGGCTGTAAGATTCGTTCCGAGGTTGGCTAAAGCAGCAGAACACAGTGGTGCATATGGAAGACCAGCTTCCTCAGGCTGCATTTAAGGACAGCTGGTTGAAGGACCTATATCTCGTAGAATATAGATGTATGTAGTCTAAAGTTCATGACTATAATGTGATAATGAGGGGAACTCCACTTGGTCATGATTTCACATCCTCATCCTCCAAAGTCAATGTCATCCAAAATACAACAGAAATCAACAGAAAACGACTCTTGAAAATGCCCTAGTTTGACAGTGTGAAACATGAAAACAACTGTGAAACATATTGACACGTTCTCAAACTTACAGTACATCTTTTTTCTCTTGGCAAACACACCACAGCCTATTTGTATCTCATTACACTACCAAAACCTGCTACAGAGTTTTGATCTAATCTGGGGCACCACAAAAACCACCACAGTCTACTGCATGACCGCAGGTAACAACTGATCCATCTTAGCATTCATGTGTATTTATCTATCTATCAAAATCAACCTTTTCTACCATGATCTAATTATCTACCTAGATCTCCTGAGCCAATGAAATGGCCTGGTCTCATGGCCCATGCATACCTTATCTTCTGCAGAGTCATTCCATCCAGTCTGCTCCTCTGGGGCTCGAACGGCGCAAGCTCCCACAGCAGCAACCTTGGTGCAAATCAGCATAGTGCTCCCCAAGTAGCTGATGCCCTTCAACGTGGCCTTCTAAGAATGAGCATGTTTCTTTCATTGGTTTTCACATCTTTTTTGAACCTGATTTTGAATCTTGAAGTATCAAGTTTGGAGCGGCACCTTGATACCGTGCAGAAATGCAGAAATGCGTATATAGATATAACTACCAGTATCACAATCATCATATATACAATACATAGATAATCATAATTCTTATTGTTTATATAAATTCATAGTGTATTCCTGGACTCACGCAGTCAAGCTGCTTTGATTTCGTTGGTTGGACCTCCTAGGTCCCTGACAAGTTGATGCGATTTCAAGCCCTCTGCTCCAAGAGCAATCTTTTTGCAAAGATGCTCCAAGTGTTGTAACACCTGCATCACATCTCAGGAGCATTTGACAGGGCACAGGGCATCTGTTTGCATGGTTCTGATTGATCGACACGTACATTAGCAAAATGCCTCGGCTGTTGCATTTGCAGCTAGTTTCTCTGCAAATGGTGCTGCTGCCTGGCACAATTCCGCTTCAAATGTGTCAATATGATGTCAACATGAGGTCATACCTTTCTAAACCTTTCGCATTCCGCCTCAAGTGCTTCAAGAGCTTCAGTGGCTTCAGTGGAAGACGCTGCAGCCTGGGTGAAGACATGCCAAAGCCATGGCGTTTTTAAGTATTCATAAACACAAATGCCATGGCCGTGTGGAGGTGGAACACAGCAGTGCTAGGCCCAACGCTTTTTGCAAAAAATCAGCGAGTTCCAAATCCGTCCTAGTCCGGAAATCCGGTACCATGGAGATATCAACAATCTTCAAAGTCAGCAAGTGTGAAATGTTCCGACTTGAAGTTGCCATCATGTCATCTTGTCCTGGGAGATCGCCAAGAATCAAGCAGCATCCGAAACGCGTCGCCGCGTGGAGGATGCTCCTGTGTCCGCGGGTCATAGATGCACCTCCGAGAAATGCATATATTATATAATGCATATAAATATAAATGGCTCTCGCCCTTTCGACTTTATACTCACTTTTATCATATCATTTGATTCTGTCGATTCTGCTCTCAAAAGCTTACAGATTTGCAATCAATTAAAGGATTCCAGTATCTGGCTACAGTACTTGGTGATCAGTGCTACCAAAAGTTGCATGTGGATCTGTCGTTGAGATCCATGGAGCACCTCTTGGACTGGTGCTTTCGGCGCTTTGGCAACCACAGGTCTCGGTGCTCCTTTGCAAATGGTCACAGTGCCATACCATGCAAATGGACTCACGTGCTAACGGTGCTGCGGCTGCTGTGCCCGACCTTTGCATAAAACCTCCCAAGAAGAGCCTGCAAGGACAGCCTGCACCTCAATTGAAGGATTCCTATGTGTGTCATGTTGAAACTCTATCTCATGTAGTGCGTCCAAACAATGCTGAGAGCCTGGCTCGTTCAAAATCATCCGCACCCCTGCTGCTTAGGGCTGATGAAAGAACCTGCGAGAAGGCTCAGGCAAGTCATCCATCCCTTAAGTTCTCTCTACTTGGAGCCTAATATTTGTACTGTATGTCCTATCTCTCGGCAAAAACGACTACTGCTGTAGGTGAATTTGGCCCTCCATCACCCAAAACCATCGGCTATGAGTCTGCTCATCATATATTTTCGCCAAATCCACCGTGGCCACAAGCCAAGAATGCTTCTTTCAGTAGTACACGCAAGCCGTGGAAAACAAGCTCTGCAAAACAATGCCCGAATTCTGAAAAATTACAACTCGAAGACAACAAATAAAACAACAGGAGACTTCAGTTGGCGGTAGGGCCAGTTTGCCCGAATATCCCGAATCGTGAAAAAAGGTTACAAATGCCGACAAACTGACCACCACCCAACCCCTACAGCAACCCTCTGGGAGCACCTCAACGGCTCTTTCTGAAAGGCATTTCACCAAGCCTTCTGCCGAAAGTGCAGCCTCTTCAATGTCTCGGATCCAGCAATCAATGGTTACTTGTTAGCCTTTATTGTTGTGCATTCGTGTGATAACATTTTATTTCAAATAACATTCCTGCAGAGTGCAAAGACTGAACCTGGAAAGTCCGGATGATCTCAGTTGTATCTGTGAACTCCAAAAGAAATTCCTGCGGTGACGGGGAGAGCGAGGGTGATACCGAATACAAACAAGCTACAAGCTACCTGGATTCTTCAATTGCCTTCTTTTAGACTCTTAGACTTGAATTCAGTGATGCTCCCAATTCGACTTGGCAAGGTCCTCAATCCTCTTCGCAATGGCTTCAGCAAACTCCATGTGACCACGCCAAAAATCCTGCGTCTTTTATGCAGGAAAAAGCCGGTTCGCGGATCCCCCCCAAACACAGGGACCAAAATACTGACCTCGGATCCGGGCCAAATCTCCAAAATCTGGGACAAGGTGTCAGACCTTGGCCCACGGTGTTTGGATCACCGCAACAAAAACGTGGCAAAACCAGGAGGACCCAAGTCAATATAAGTCAATCAAGGCTTCCCAACTGACAATATTGCACAGATTCTGCCAGGTCCTTCGGGGAAAGGTGGAAAAAAACATGGAACAAAAGCTGGTACCTTTGGATCTATTTGAAAAATGAGAAGAGATGCATTCAAGGTCACAAGTTTTTCTCGCCCTTTCTAATTTTGCATTTCATCCATACTGCATCCATGATTTGTTCTCGATGCATTTTGTTCCCTGGATCCTGTATGACCAAATTCTGCAGCTCTTCCAGTTCTGGAGTCCAATGTGGAAGGGAGGCATTTGCCTGTGGCGCTCCAAGCTCGAAACGGCTTGAGCTCAAACGAAAGCATGGAAATATCTGTGATATCTGTGGAATTTGCCTCCTTTTTCACACACGTCAGGACTTCCGAAAGCTGGATGAGGCGCTGCCTTACTGTCACGGCTTGGAAAAGGCGCCAAAGATGTGGAAGGATTTGGATAGATTTGGTACTTCTGGGATGTTAGCGTGAACTTTTCAACATATTCAATCAGATTCCAACCATCTCTTGTTGGGATCAATCAATTGAACCCTGACAGTTCCAACAGTTTGCAAGTGCTTTCATTTTTAAAACACCAGCCATGGGGATCCCTGGCAGGCTCAACTCAGAGGATGCTGCCAACAATGTCCAGAGTTGTTGCACCTGCAAAATTAGAGCACACACTTTGTCACAAACACACAGCCAACAGCCTTGATTCTGAAAATCAAAAGAATTCTACTGACTGGAGCTCAAGACACAGAGTCCATCTCTTTCCGTGGATGAGTTGAAGTTGTCGGAACCGTCAACTGACTCGCAGGATATCATCCTTCCTCAATGACCTGCTTCCATAGGACTGATATCCTATTCAAATCTATTCAGCCAATTCCATGCCTGCTGCAAGCCTCGCGCCAAATTAGCTGTTGATGTTTTTGGCACCACCAAACGTTGGATGGCCTTGAACAACAAAACAAATTTGCATTGGAACGGCTTGAGGCATTGCACCCAACATCTTGAAATCTATGAACATCTTATACATTTATATTTTATGCCTACTACATCTTGAGCTCATCAATGTTGGGCTGCTCTCCTGGTGGCAGTCATTTCCTTTCTGCAGTCAACAAAAACAATGCCAAAATCTAGGCTCTGAACCCAAAGAAAAACGATGATCTCCTCCGTCTTCAAAAGGTGGAATCGATTGCCTATGAAATCAAAGACCTTAGTTGACACAAGAATGGGCACACACACACACAGCATTCGTCCCCTGTGTTGTCCAAAACCTGAGGACGAAACGTCCTTCGTAAACACTGCCGTATTGACAATGTCAGGTGACAGTCCAAGTGACCTGATCCATTGTTCCAGTTTCAGAATTGGTGAGAACCTTTGAGATGTTCAAAACTGAAGATGCTGAAGGACGATCTACGTGTTCAAGTGTCCTGAAATGCAAATCTCAAAAACAGCTCGGCGCAGGACACAGCCAAGCTCAGAATCTGCTGAACTGTAACCGCGCCAGTGGCCAGCTCCTAGAGCCGACAAAGTGATGCTGTATAGCATTGTATAGCAAAAGTATGCAAATGTTCTGCAAATGTTGGGGCTCTGTATGACAAAATTGAAGGCGGATCACAGTTCTAGCATGCCGCATGCCTTCTCTCTTTGGAGCATGCGGAGCCACTTTGCAAGAAGTTCTCGAACCACTTCTTCTCTGTCCTTATTGACTTTGCCCCACCTGAAAGCCTCTATAAGTGACTCGTGGAAACACGACTCTGTTGCATTTTGATGTGTTTTGCATTCCAAGCCATGGACCTCCTCCTTCAGCGGAACTCGACAAAGAGTGGCCACAATGGGAGGTATGTGCCTGGGGGTCACAGTGTCACAAGGGCGACATACAGCAATGCCTCCGCTTTGCTGATGCCACCGCAAGAAAAGACTTGGAGCAAGGCTGCGGTTCAAGATCGTTAATGACTTCCACTACCCGGCGGGTGAGGGCCTGTCATGAGGTTGCCAACAAGTGTTGGACAGCAAGCAAACTCACTAGTTTCTGCTCTCAGGGAGCTTTTGATTCAGGTATGTAGTTGCCAACATTGGGTCAAGCTGGCCAAGCCAATCTTGATGAGCTCGATTTTTCACTCCAAAAATACTTCAATGCTGGCTGTGAGACTGCAGAGCAATCTACGCTTCATCCAGATTCACATCCTCTTCTTCTTGAACCACCTGCCACAATTCAGGCTTGTAAATTCCAGGGTCAACTAAGCCCTGGCTCATTGAACATACAGGCTTGTGTCAAATGAGCTCTGAAGGCACGCAGTTCAAAAACAATGGATCCTTCCAGGAGGCCTCCGCTGCTTCCTCGCTGTCAAAGTGCTCCTCCTTTCAAAAAGGGATATGAATGGATATGACATGGACAGGATACCACAACATCATCGGCTTGCGACCGTCATTGATGGTCTATATAAAGATCCATCTTGATCCATGGCATTCTATGATATTCTGCACGGCATGTGTACCATGCGTCCTCCATCTTCTCCGGCCGTCTGCCAACAGGGTCAACTCGCCCGGAATGGTCACGCCGTTGCCTCAGTTCTGTTTTCAGGGGAATGGTCACCCGATGTCACCCCGTATCGCCTGGAGATCATCCTTTTCTTGTTGCACTTTGACACACCTAATTATTACTTGCGGCATATCTTTGCAGACAACATACATGACATACAGTAAGCCAAATGACAGGCAACAAGAGCTTGCAAGTCGGACCAAACCTATGAGAATCAGTGTGCACCCCGTGCATACGTCAATGTCCCAGGTCAAGTTTTGTCTCAACAACCATTGCAGAAACCGAGACAGACATGACAAACGGATACAAACGGATACAAACGATAGTAACGTGAACCCCTTCATCATGAACACGTCTTTTTGCAGACCAAACTAGTCACTAGGATTTTGTGGGAAAACAAATCCTTACCGGCTGAGTTTCCAGTGACTAATACACGGCGAAAACCTATAGACTCCTCCTACAAACCTGCAGCTGTCATCTTTGCAATCATGACACTTTCCGTCTTTGACGAAAGCTTTGGGTGCCTCTGCGTCTGGTATCACTGCTGCCAAGACTTTTGCTGCTAGTGCATCAGCTGGCAAGCCAGTGGCAGCCACGAAAGTGGGTGGACCTTTACCCGTAGTTGCCATGACCACTGGTGGCTTATTGCGAAATCCGAAGCGCTCAGCGAGGGTGCGCTTTCCTTTCTTCGTATCCAACGGGTGCCAGCAATGCACTCTTGCCACACGGACACCACGCGGTCGAAGAACCTGTGCAGCAGCCTCCAACACTTTAGGAGGCTTAGTGGCACTCTTGTTGGTTACACAGGATACCAACCAAGCTGTACCACCAAAGAAAATCTCTTTAACCTGCTCCGCATCATCAGCAGGCACGAAACGAATCAGAGGATCAACCCACTCTTTGGCAGTAAGGAAAAAGGCTGCAATTGCAGGACCAGTGATGAGCACCAAGAAGCACATACTGAGCCAAGCTCTCCAACGATGCGAATTTGCTGGCTCCTCGTCTAAATCACTGTTGAGCCTGGCGTACTCTTCTTCGAAGGTGGTGTCTGCTTCGCCAAGTGGATCAAATGACACAGGATACATATTACCACAACCAGCCCCGCATGGACCATTGCAACTTGGTTGAGGCCGTCTCGGTCGCAAACCAGAAGCCTGTGCCAGCACTTCGAAAACCTGGTCGGAGAACGTCACTGGCCCAAGTCAAGTCCCTTGGGTCAAAGCTCTGGTAGATGAATAGGTAGCTAGTTGGACAATACTAGATAGGTACGTAGATATCTAAATAGATAAAACGGTATATCGATAAATTATGATAAAAGACATGGTCAGATCGGTAGATACTATAAATGTATTCACGCCGCTCCGCGGCAGGGTCCGCCCGCACCAAGGTTGCAAGGTGTCATATGTTCTTGTTGTTGTTGTTGTTGTGGTTGTGGTTGTTGTTGTTGCTGTTGCTGTTGCTGTTGTTGCTGTTGTTG
>DF240701.1:56838-105482 GCA_000507305.1 Breviolum minutum Mf 1.05b.01
GTTGTTGTTGTTGTTGTTGTTGTTGTTGTTGTTGTTGTTGTTGTTGTATATTTTAGACCAAAAACATCAAAAAACACTGTAGCTAGCGACATTTTTATTCCTTTAGAAGAAAACACACTGGTTTTTGCGTTGTTTTTGCAGCGTCAAGGGCGAAAATCGTCCAAAAAACATCGCAATTGACATTGTTTTTTTAACGAACGCGTAGAAAACACCGTGTTGTGCGAGCTTCTTTCAACAAGGGGCTTCAAATGTACCGCTACTTCCAGTTCTCAAAGCAAACCAGCCAAAAACACTGGTATTTACAGTGTTTTGACAAGACAACATGCAAAACACACGATGTTTTGAAACAATTTTTCACAATTTTTCAGCTCATGCGCCTCCATTCAAAAAACGATCATTTGTCACGCTATTTTTTGCCACCGCTCATCCGGGCTCAAGAAGGCGTTAGATCGGGCAAAATTGCTGAACTGCACCTAAATTTAATAGTCTTTGAAGCGTGCTATCGCCCCGCGGCAGACGCAGCACCGAAGAAGGCAGCAGGGCGATCAGCCGCCACCATGTTCATCCTTGTGCTGCCACAGCACATTTTGGCAAACCAAGAGCCAAGATCCTACCCTAGAAATATCGTCCTTACTGTTTTCCTTAGTTGACCAGCCAAATCTGGCCAGGAACGCGCACGACGGACGACGCGGTGCGTGCGAAGGACGACACCGACATGACCAACAAATACGGCCCCAGAACCCCAACTCCCCACACCCCCAAGGACAGAGAGCCGAAGGGCTTTGACCAGAAGACGGAACAAAAGACAAGTGAGCAGGACTGAAGGTAGCACCCAAAGCCACCGTAGCCGCAGGTCGCGCCGAAAGAGGAAAAAGATAAAACGTCATCAAACTGCAGAGAGCGGAAGACCTGAGGATCGAGTGACGGCCGGCAGAGCACGCAACTCATGACGACCCGAGTTAGACCACCTCTGCAAGATCCAAGCCCTCCAGCCTTGACAGACGTTATGTTGACAGAGACCAATGTGAGCCTCGATGGACATTTTAGTCATCCTACACGCCAGATTAACAGTGACCCCAGCAAAGTCGCGAGCCCAGACCCAATGAAAGACCACGAACCTCATGAAAACCTTTCGCCTGAAACCAACGACGAAGAGCGCCGCAGCAGGTACCAGGCCGGCGAGTCCACTGAGGAGCAGACCCGCGACGGAGACGGAACCGAAGAATGGACCCGACAAGACGAAGAAGAGGGCACAGCCACGGCGAGCTGTACCTGACCCGTTGGGAAGAGTTTCAGACATCGGTGAACAGTTGCTTGCACGCTGACCAGGTAGGAGCTCTGGCGACTCAGCCATACTTCACCTTAGGGACAGCAAACTGCTTGACCATACGAAGATGGGGATCCAAACGGAAGTTACAACAACCCAAGAGAGACACAACCCGACGCGCATCCAGGAAACTCGTGCAGAGACGGAAGACAGGAAGCAGACATGGACCCGAGGGCTTTGACCGACCATTCGACCAAATCGTGCGGGAAGACATCCTTAGCCGCACAAATCAGAGAGGGCTTGGTGGCAGAGACCTTAGCTTTTTGGTCGCTTTCAAGTAACCCAACTTTTTGACTCCAATGTTTCCATTCCTGATGCAACTGGTATAAATCTTGGGGCGACGAAGCAGTAACCGTTCTGTCGTCAAGATTAACCTTGGTGCTGGAATTATTGGTAGGGAAAGCTTTAAAAACCGAGGAAGCCCCTGATTGCACCCATAAACTCATAAGAAGGGGTCCAAAAGGGTCACCTTGGGTTGAACACGCGACGCACAAAGCGGCTCAGGGTGAGTATGACCATCCCATTGAACGAAACGGAATTGCTCAGAAGAAAAAATGGTCAACAAAGAAACAATCTTGGGGGGCCAACCATGAGCTTCGAGTTTTATCAACAATCAAAAGCTTTACTATAATCAAGGGTCAAAATAAAGCCATGAGTACAAAAGTTGTCATACACCTCAATAAGATTGTTATAAATATCTTCACGAGAGATACCACCAATTTCTGGGATGAGGATCGAGTGCAACCAATGGCGAAGAGGGGTGCTTTTTGCAGAGGGTGGAAGCCCACAGTCGCCAGAACACAGAAACAATCGTAATGGGTCTGGTATCACCAACATGGATCCCAAAATTGCGAGTTTTATAAGGTTTGGGGAGGCAAACCATTCGGGACTGTCTAAGTTGAGTGGGTATTTCACCTTTTTCGGCAAACTCTTCAAACAGCTTGGCGAGGCGCTTAAAAGTTCCAAGAGGCAGATGTTTGATTTCCTGAGCCGACCATCCATCAGTTCCTGCACAGCCTGCAGCCTCTTGGGCTCTGGACTGAAGTTCGATTCCTGTGGGGAACTTCAGACGGTTAGCCAAGTCACTCTTGACAACCCCATTCATCAGTTCAGCTCTACGTTCATGACGATTCGGAACTGCACCTAAATTTCACATTTTGTTTGTCACAGTCTTTGCCGCAAAGTTGTAACACCAAACACTGGGGAGGCTGTCTGGGCCCCAAAATGCTGGAACCCCCCGCAGCTAAAGCTGACCTGTGTTAGTGCCTCCGGAAAGACACGCCCTTTTGCACCTACGGTGCGGGCGGATTTAAATAGCAAATAATAGCAGCATACAGCATGATAGACATGTATGAAACATCATTGTAATCCGTTCTTGTCTACAAAACACAACAGTATTTTTTGGAACCTTTGTGTTTGCCATGCCTCCTCATCCATTGGATCCAAGGTGGGCATCTCCTCCTCTTCTGAATCCTCAACTTGTTCAGCCTTGTCAATGGGCTCCTTTTCCCCCTGCTGGTCAGACTCAGTCCCTTGGCTGGACTCAAGTTTTACATCAGAGTACACGAAGGTATATTCATCGTCTCCATCTTCCGACATTGGATGGTGCCCAAACAAGGTTTGTCAGTTGGTTGCTCTGGAGTTTGGCCGGTACTTCAATGAACTTGAGAGAAATTGCACGGAAGAAAACACACACTTGTTCCAGGTGGAGTGTGATGGAGTGTGTATAGATGAAATTGACAAATGTGGCTCGGCTTGGGCGAAATGTTCATGTTTTGTTTGCTACACAATTGTCCAAGGCAAACCGACACCCTAGTGTCAAATTGAGTGTTCAACCATGCTTTATCTTCACATTAAAAACAGACTGAAAAGAGCATTTCACTGCTGAGCCCAAGCTACAGGAGGTTTCAATGGAATCACTTGAATTCAGGGTTTGCTTCCGAGCTATGATGCATCATGTATGGTTCAGGCCTTTTGTCTCTGTGCGACTTGTAGTCAAGTGCAAAAGCCAAAAGCTGGCACCTGAAAAGTCCTCTCGGAACGTAGCCCTCGCTTTCGGAAGGCATCCAGCAAACTGACGACCACCTGAACTCATGACTGCTGTGAGGTGTTGAAACAAAAATAGAAAACATCTGCTGCATTCTGTTGTTGGTACTGCACCCACTATCCGAGCAAAACATCAAATAGATCGAACTACACGTGAGTCATATGTGCCTGTGGGGTGAGTGGCTGAGACGAATTGGCCACTGCTCTAGCTGCGGATTTCCAGAACACGGTATCCTGCAGCTGCAACAGCAACTGTGCATTTCATTCTTATTTCATGATTTCTTGAACTGCTGGGCATCTGTTTCTCGTCAGTCCTTGATTTGCTGTTTTGAAAAGCAAGTGACAAAGAAGGCGACTCGGTCGAGATCAACCCTCCCAAGGTCGCAAAAACTTCAACCGATAAATAATTGATATACAATCATGGGATCCACCTCTGAGGTCACTTTGCAAACACATAGCTAAACGTCATGGATGTTGCTATACTGCTAAAGCGACTTGAGCGACTTTGACACCTTTGAGATCAAGTTGGCCTCTCTAGGTGTGAAGAGATAGTTTCGACGAGGACATCTGAAAGGTCTTCTGCTGCTGGGTGACCAACCTGTAAATGTGGCGCGTGAAAATGTTGACGCCTAACCGCTTCTGAGAATCGAACAAAACTGATACAACTTTCATCGATGACTCATGGACAAGAAATATCAGGTCAGTCGCCTCTCGACAAGACACCACAGCGGCTGAAATTTCCTGAATTTTGTGTTCTCTCATGTTCCACTACTGCAGAGCACCATCTTCTAGAAAATCCTCTTCGGGTATAGAATGGTTTCATAAGTGAGATTGCTTGCAATTGCTTGCACCAATCTCAGGAAACCCGGAAGGTAAGCGGTTCTTGCAGAGTGAACAGCTGAAACCGGATGAATTTTGAGATTCAGTTGGAGAAAAACAAGTTTCCAATGACAAATGTCCTTGGCGGTAAGCTCTCGCAGATTCTCATATAATTGGCATGAAGTGATCGCCTGCGAGCACAAACTGCATAAAAATTATATGATGAAAGTCCCTGCTCTTGCTGGCAAATTGTTTCGAGACACGCGCCTTCTGCAAATAAGCATGTAGCCGTGGATCCAGGCGGGCTTGCCGGCCTCAAGGTGCCCACATGACTACTGCAACTCTAACTCTCCGTTTCCATTGCACCATCATGCATCTACAGTTTCTTTTTACATTGCATGAACTTTGTAGGATTCCAACGCGGCTCTTCCAGGACGCGTGCCAGTAGAAATGCCATCCGATGCGGATTGAAGCAGTGGGCATTGTACTCCACAAGTTCCCACACACCAACGTGTCCAATGTTTCCAATTTTCCTGGCTCCCTCAAAAGGCTGGCCATTCTCTTTCTCCACTCTCCATCGGGAGCGCAAGCGCCAGTGGTTTTGGAGCACACGCAACCTCCATGTGCCACGCATGGCTCAGGGGTCCGACCCCGGCCATCAAAGATGCCATGATTTGATTGACATCCAAATTCTGACCTGTGAATCTACTGGGATTGTTGTGTGGGTGTCATTTCCTAGCTGTTCATGCCCAAAGGATTGTTGAACACTCAAAGCGTAAGGGAAGCAAAGGCTCAGCTCTCTAGCTGAAAGCGGCAGATGCAAAATGTGCAAACATTGCCTTGATCCGGGGAGTAGGTTGACCCAGTCGCTGCTATGATAGAACTCTGAGCGCTGGCAGGATCAGCTTGGTAACACCTACTTTCTTGCTGACAGGTCCATCTACTCCTCACTACCCACAAAAGCTCAATATACATGTGTGACCATTGTACTATACCGTGTATTTATGGATATATGTCTACAATGGTCATGCTGTAACTATACAATTAAAAAGTAATTTCATGTGTGTAATACAATATAATACAATACATGACATACAAACACATTCACACTTCAAGCATTCAGTGTATAATGTTTTTCACCAGCTTCGGTTCTCGAACTAATCTCTTGAGCCTGGTAATCATTCCCCGTGAACGGCTCAATCCATCCAACGGTCCGGGGTGGCAAATCAAGTATCTTTTGAAGAAGGATGTTATGAAGTGTGAAGGCACACTTGATTTACGTATGTAAAACGTTTAAAACGATCAAACCATCTGAAATATTATGTAGGCAGTAAATAGTCTTGAAAGTCCCTTGAGAACGCACAGGCATCATGGGCAACACTGAGACAACATGAGCAGATTTTGACCAACGCACGAGCTGTACATACGGTCTGGCACGTATGTTACATACGTGCTAGGGCGGGCTGAGCTTGACCAGCCAAAGCAGCTCATAGAGATTGCTCAGCAATGCCAAATGAAAGAGCTGGACGGTGCATCTCCATGCTACTTCTAGGAAGTCTAGGTCGGAGATATGGGCCATTCGGAGCACCAAGTTGTCTTAATCACTACAAAACGTGTACACCTGCGAGTATAAATGTAAGTGTAAATATGTGTGTATATAATATATAAATATACATGTAGTATACCATGTATCATACTATCCAAGGAAGCTTACTTGAGAAACTTCCGATTACAGGTTTGAACATTACTATACACAAAAAGAAAGAAACATAAAAATTGGAAAGTAGAGAAAAACAGAATAGACAAAACAACCTCAGGAAACATTAAAAAAGAAAGACACTCAGGAAACATTGAAAAACCTCAGGTAACATCCGAAAGTAAAGACACGAAAAGGAAAGGTCAGACAAACATCAGAAAAGCTGAACTCAAATAAACATCAGAAAAGTAAGATCAGAAAAGGAAAGCCAAGAAAGTAAAGTAAATCAAAGAAACGTTATAGAAAGATGACATCGTCGGCAATCTCGGAAGCGCGAAAACAAACGCTGCAGACGAGGATGGGTTGCGGATTGACGTGATCATGGTCGGACAGGTCGTGGTCGGAACCGTCTAGGGTCTGGTCTGTGCGTATAGTGGGGGTTTCATGTGTTTTGCTGTCAGGCTGGATAGTCCTATTCTTTTGGTGTATTGCATCGCGGCTTGCTCGGCGCACTTTGGTGGAATTGTTGACTCTAGCTGCCTGTTGTTACGCTGCAAGTGACAAGTCTTGACATTTGGTGCCAGGTTCCGGCACTTGCCCGCATGCCTGGTAATTGTCACGCCTACCGCGCAGCTGCCACTGCATTGGATCCACTCTGGCAGGATCGCTTGGCCCTGCTGGTCCAAGGCATTTGGGAGCAGGGGTCTGCGACAAACTACTCACCAAGGCCAACTTGTAGGTGTTGAGGGATACAGCCGTAAGACTCTTGGCCTTCGGTTTGGCCATGTTGACGCAGCTTGCGCATTGGTATCAAATGGGTTCGCCAAGAGTCAGGACCAGCCGGCAACATTGTGTGGGTTAGCAGTCTCTTGAAGACGTTCTTTTTAGTTCAGGAGTTTGATTTCTTCAGAGCTAGCAACGAATCAGAGTTGAGTTGCGTCCGTCTTCTAAATGCCAAGCAAAATACAATAAATCAGCCACACCCCACACCAAACACTTAACGTACAATATGAATTTCAGAAAAGATAGAAGGAATCCATCACTTTGGCAGGCAGCAGGAGGTTCCTGTGATGCATTGGCATTTGAATGTGCAAACAATGAGCTAGCCAAGATTCTTTTCAACAGCACCCTTTTCGTTGGGATTTCAAGTTCGTCGTTCCTTGTCCCCTTGTTGTAAAGTACATCCAAAAACAGTTTCATTCATAGACCTCTAAGATCTTTATGACACATTTATCTTCAAGACACTTCACGAAAAGAATTGTTTGTTTGTTATTCTTGATTGTCTTCAATGAATAATTGCAACATGAGTCTATGCTTAGTAGTCACACTGGCCACTAGTACACTAGTCAAGAATCATCATCAAACATCGACCCTTTGCATGAATCAAACAAAGATTGGACGGCTACTTTGTCGTGGCAATGGGTCAGAGCTTCATCCACCGGTGCTTTATTTGATGTACAAATATGATGCTTAAAAAACTATGTTGCTTCTTAAACATGCCGTTTTTTGTTTGCCTGACATGAATCTTTGACAGCGGCCAAATGTTCATCCAGTGGTTTATCATTTCAAGCTTCTCAAACAAAACAGGAACTGAAAAGATGCTTAGCTTTGATAAATCGATTTTTTTGGATAGATTCGGTGGTGGTGGGTGGCGGGGTGGGGGTGGGGGTGGCTGCTGTTACCAGTTACCACCACCACTACTACCAGTGCAACAGCAACAACAGCAACAACAGCAACAACAGCAGCAACAACAACAACAACAACAACAACTACTACTACTACTACTAGTACTACTACTACTAGACGAATATTAATTCATAGTTAATACTAACTAAAAATCATGCTAATGGTATACATTGACATTTTACATTACTTTTCTATCCTATATGGACTATGGAATATCACGTACACGTCTTAAAACAGTGCATGCAACCATCAAACGATAATCGCATCTCTTATGTATATATATATATAATCACCCGTTCATCTGGATTTCCGAAATATGCATCTAAAGATGGCTCAGCCTTGGCTTCTTGAGCGAGTACTTGCACCTGAGCGTTTGCTGCTGGAGCGCCCAACAGCTTCTGGTTCCTTGGATCTTGATTCGAAACCGAGCGGAGGATTCCTAAAGGCTAGGCTTTCAAGAATTGGCAAGTAAAACCAGTAAAACCCATCGAAACCTTTGACAGCTTTTCTGGCCCCGCAACATCTCAAAGTTTCAAGCCAAGTTGCTGGAAGGGATGGTAAGCCAGTGACCGTCGCCAGGAAATTCTTTGGTGAGGTCGTGAGGACACCTTTGGCTCTTCAAAAACAGCATCCACGCAATCAGGCTTTAGAGCAACCCAAAGCAAATCATTCATGTTTGCAGCCTTGCAGTCGTCTTTCAGCACAAATACACTTGGATCTACAATGCTGTAAGCATTATTTGATAGTATGACTAGTATGATCTATATGATGCTATGTTTTGTATGTTGTTTTCCCGCTTGCCTCACTTGAAGTGGATATTCCTGCAAATGTGCAATCGAGGAGCTCTTGCCAGCTTGAAATGTCAGCCATGCATTTTCAGGCGGATCCTTAGGTGCACTTGGGATCTTCAGCGCTCATTAAACGCAATCAGTTTTCAGTTTTCCAGCATATTGTAGTAGATCATTCTGCCGTTAAGAGTATATAATGCGAGTATTCATGAGTGTTCTACGGATACCGTACCTGGAATAGCAGTGGAATACGATCTTTACCTTCAACAAAACACAAACTGCAAAGAATGACGCCTTGCAAAAGATCAACATAGATGAACTAGATTTAATTAGTCCACCTAATAATAACAGTTAAAGCACCCATAGCAAAACCGAACGGGATTCTCAGCAAAAATGGACACAAAACAAACACCAAACCACCAAAGCATTCTCATCCCCTGTTCACAGAATGTTTTGTAATCTCCCGTTTTATCACCTCAATATTGGATTCAGTGCACTTGCAACTTCAAACCCTTTTCTTTGTATCACTTTCCAAAAACCCACTTGATGCTATGCAGCGTGATGCGTCTCATTCGGTGAAAAGGAGAATCAAAGGAAATTTCATCGCAGACCATCATTAGATATAGGCGATCGGAGTTTACTCTCAAGAAATGCATCGTGATGCATGCTAGACCCAGCTTCACCCAACCCGAAAACTTGTCTCCGAGATCTATATTAACATCATATAAATTATTTATATTTGTACATATGTATAATAGACATAATTCACTCCCAGAGTCCGCATCAAAGGCAACCTCCTTTTCAGTTATCCGTGGTGCCCCAGAAGGTGGAAGACGTGGGTTTGGGAGCCTCAACTATGACGTGACTGGGCTCGGCCAGATCTCAAAACATCCCAAAACACATATCAAAGCAAACACATAAAATTTCATGATATTTAGCAAGTCGATAAAGGATTTGGTTCTCATCCATACTGCCTACCCTCCCTACCCTTGCAGTCTACATACAGTGATACAGCATGCCTCAAACTTTGCATGCCTCGCAACTGAAGGAGTATTCGACGGCAGGTTTTGGCTTCGTCCCGAACATAGTGCTCAATGACCAGCTTTGGCAAGCCAAGCTCTGGCTTGAAATGAACTGTCATGTGACAAGGGTATGCCCTGGCCATTGCATATTCAAATGTAAAGCCCAATTTGTTGTTGGGTTCTTTGGCCGTAGATGTCGGTTTAGCATAGCCTGGATTGATATTGAAATCCACTTTCAGCACACTCCCTTTTTCTGATACCCCACCCTCTGCAGAGACAACTTTGAAGAAAGTGGTGTAAGTTCTCTTGCTTCCAGACCCGGACGATGTGTTTCCATACTGCAGAACCAATCTTTGTGACTCTTGTCGTACATCCACCAGTTGTTGAAGCAAAGCGGCTTGCCCATCTGTCCCACAGTCAGACGACTTGGCCCTCTCTTCCAGCTGCGCAAGTAATTCCGGAGAAGCATCTGAAACCACTTTACCACCCTTGACATCTACAGGCGTATCACACACTGGACATTCACGCATGTAGCGCACCGTCGCTTCGACACAACATGCACAAAGGGCGCATCGACATTTTGTCAGGCGAACTGGCTGAACCAAAGGTTTGCGGCAGAAATCACAGTCCTTTTGGGTTGCTTCCTGTTCCAGTAGGGCGGCTGCTTCCTTTGCCTCTCGCGCCTGTCGCTCTTCATCATCTTCGTCATCATCTTCATCCATCCTTTGCTGATGGATTGACTGTGCCCAGCTCTGTTTCTGACATTCGCTTGCGCGGTTTGTAGTTGGTATTTGAACGAACGAACAAACAAACAAACAAACAACCAAACAAACAAACAAACAAACAAACAAACAATGATATCTCTTCCTTTTGAAGAATCTCTATCAACTTATGATTCTCGCTCACACAAGATATCAATACATATATTGTGTATAGGCAAAAATCAGACTCTCTCTCTATAAATATATATATATATATATTATAATTATGTATATATATATATATATCTATTGTATATATATACATATCTATTGTATATACGTATATTCATTGTAATTACGTAGGCAATTGCCCTAGGCACAGCTTCAATCTTTCATCCCCACAACACTGCGCCCCAAAATCGAGCAGAAATCAAAAGAAAAAGAAAAGAAAACAACACCACTAGCACATGATGCCAGGGTTCCTTCAAACAAAGGAATTAGTGGCTTTCCTGCTTTTGGCTCTAGCTTTGGCCCTTCTACGGCTCCACTTCCTTCAGTTTCTGCTTTCCCACCCTCCTTTGAGACAGCCTCAGCCTCAGCTTTGTCATGTCCTAAGCGTTCCACCAGCACTTGAGCTCCAGGTGGTCGTACACGAGCAATGCGCCCAGTGACTACATTTTCATAGACGATCGTGTTGGTCGATTTGTCAAGTTTGGCACGCCAGCAGTTTTCAGTTGCACCATCTTTTGGAAGATCAGGGGCATCTGCTTCGTCATAGCCACATTAAGGGCCCCACTCTTTCCCATGCTGGTCATTCCATCCATTGAATCCACCAGCAACACGAGTAAGGTCAGGAAGCTCCTTATCCCGCCTCCCTCCAAGTCTCTTGTTCTTCCAGCCTTGATAAGTTTCCAGCATCATTGCAATCATTTCTTCTCCCGTATGATGAACCTCCCAGTCGCCATCCACAGATCTTGTAAATTCAAAATATCTGGGATTTGGCAAATGCTTTCGCATCTGCCGGCCAACGGAGACTGGATGTCCGGCATCTTCCGTGTCGAAAATGAGAAGACTTGGCTGTGCAATGGCACTGTAGCGGTGTGGAGCATGTCCGACTGGATGGACAACTGCAAGGGTATGCAGGAGCTTGGGACATTCCAAGGCACAATTCAAAGTGGCACAAGCCCCTTGACCTGAGAGTATGCATGGACAAGAGATGGGACGAAACTACCAACATGATCACACAAATGGGACGATGCAATGCTGATGCGAAACGAAGTTATGAAGTCTTACAAGAGGCAAGGGTTCCTGCAAAATGGCATTTCATGGGATTGCACAGGCTGGAACTGATCACAACTCATCAAAACATCTCAACTCAAGGCAAACTACTGGACCCAACCACGCATGCAACAGTCTTCCTTCCAAGTGCTCGAACAATGTTGGAAATCAGGGCGCCAGGATAAGACCGAATGCTTTGCTTATCTCCAGGGGAACGCGCGTAACCTGGGCAGTCAATGGCCACCTGGTAGAAGCTCTTGGGGAAATCCCCAGAACCTGGCAAGCCAAAACATTCACAGACCGCAAGTGTTCAAAAACATATATGGATCAATTATGGATCATTATGGATCGTCAACTGTCCCTCCCACCCACACACACATTCATGACGAGAGCTGTTTGATTTTTAGTCATCTTCCCAGCCTGTGCTTGCCAGCATTGCGACATCTACGGCCAGCTTATTCCACATCATGGAACTGTTGCACGGGCCCGAGCCATGAATGTAAAGAATCAAGGGATCGTTGGGGTCCCCTACGCAACGAGCAAAGACATCCCCAAAGTCGGCCGTTTCAATCCAAATGCAACGACGATTCAAAGCAGGGTCATCATCCTCAACATCTGTCACCATAGGATCTGAGTCAAAGGCTGTTGCAATGGATGCTGCTTCAGGCTTTAGTAGAACACTTCTTGCACCAGATGCGTATTTGAGTGTATGCAATGTCACTTCTGCCTCGGTTAAAACTGGACTAACGCATGCCAGCATCTGAGTCTTCGCCTTGCCGCCTAAAGAGCTTTGCATCAAACGTGTCAAGGAGGAGTCACGGTATGGAACTCGTTCGGAGCCTTCGGCCAACGCTTTGATGACTCTGCCCAAGACCAACAAACCCATGTTGGTACCAACTCCTGCAGCATCCACTTTGCCACCATGGGATCGTTCCATGGATTCTGCTCCTGCCAAGTCCACCAAGGTTAATCTAGCAACTTGAGTGTGGTACTTGGATGGATCTGCTTCTCCAACATCTCGCCAACGATGTTCAACACTTACCACCAACAAAGCATGGGATCTGGAGGAATGTGCATGAACTCCAGTAGCTGCAGTTGCTCTGGCCCTGGCACCGCGTGCCACTGTTTCAAGAAGATGCTCGCAACTTTTGATCTTTTCTTCCTGCCGCTCCAAGAAATGATAAAGTGGAAACATTATGAAACATTGGCAAACACTAGATTGAAACATCTTATCATTTATCATTGTGATCAGTGATTGCCCAACTCTTGTCTGCAAGTATAACCCAATTATATACCTCAAATGAGCACAATTCATAAAAGCATCCAGGATCCTTTGCTCCATCGGGATACACTCGGCCATCTGCGCTCTCACGAAGTGCACAAGCGCCCGAGGCTTCCCTTGATGCTGACACCGGACCACTGAGCAGGTCAAAGGCATTCTCACAGTAAACTTCCACAAAAGAGACCTGCACAAAAAGATCAGCTTGTGAAGAACAATTGAGAACAATCTCTAACCTGTAAACCCATAGATCCCATTAAGATATAGCTGCATATAGCTGCACTATCCCTTGTCATATCTTGAACCGAACAGCTGATCTGAAAGGTTTTGACATGCTTCGTAATTTGAACATCTTTGAACTCTTCGTTGCCACATTTCTGAAGTTCTGTCAAGCTGCTCGCACTTCATAAGCTGAGAATCCCCCTGCGCCAATGGCAGCTTTGGCCTCAGCTTCGGATCGAGCAATTCGCCTGAAGAGCTCTGCTGCCGCTCGAGGCAAAATGCCATCTTGTTTCGCTTGCCGACGACCACCCTCTGGGCCCAGCATTGAACGGGTTTTTCCAGCCCCTGTGGATCCAAAGGCAAAAATGCATGCATTGGTGCCCTCAATCACAGCATCCACCATTTCAGCAGCACATGCACTGTACACCTCCTGTTGTGTGGCTTCCTTGGCATAGAGAAACGTTCTTGATGGTGCAAAGTCGTGGGCTCATAACACCAACCTCTAACCTCTAGCTCGGTTGATTTTGTACTTATATGTTCTGTTTGTACCTCGCACACCTGCCAGCAAACATCTGAGGTGCAGACAGGTCCAAACACTCGGTCATAGACAAATCGTTTGGAATCTGCACCATCATTGGCTTCCAGGGTCACAGCATCAATGACTTGTACTGATTTGATGTTACCAACTTTGCCATCATGGGGCTGCGGTGGTCGTATGCGCACAGCTACCTTTAAAGGGCACGATGCCATCTCGAAAACTCCGAAATTCCGTTCTTGCTTGGCTATCGGCTGCGAAACAGGCGAAACATCGAGCACTGCCAATGGAGACATGAGACAACCATACTCTTTCAATCGTCTATGGCCTTTGATGCGGCACGCAGTACACGCACCTTTTGATCATCTTTGGCTATTCGTTTCCGCATTCTGCGCAGTCCCTGTGCAACAAACTTGCATATTCGATGTCTTGTGCGGCGGACGCTATCAGCGCTATCAGCTTGCTTTGAATGGACTCAATCAATGTTGGTAGCACTGAGTGTTTTCACACCATTCCCCTGCCTGCAGCATGGCGCCAGGATTCCTCTTGAAACTGCAGCCGCGCCCACTCTGCCTCTCATGATTAATCTCTGATAGCAGCCCTTTAACATCTTCAAAAGTCGATCAATGATCTCATAATCTGACCTCGCACAATCTCGCACATCAATAAAACAATGAAACCTCAAACAATAAACATATATTTAATTATATTTAAAGATATTAAGTTTTTAAAGATATTTAAAACAACTTTGGAATACAGCAATATATTCTACAGAAATACTCTCCTTCACATTTGGATGCTGCCTCCAACAGGAATCTAAGCTGCTCTTCTGCATCCAGCTTTGTGGGTGGAGCTGGGCTGGTCACCTGCAACTGTGAATAAAAAGATGGCTCCAACTCGGAGCCTCATTGCATTGGGCTCCTTTGTCAGTGGAGGGAGCTCCCACATAGTTTCGGCGGTCCGGACACACCTGGTGACTTGGTGCATCCGATCATTTATGAATCCACACTCTCCAAATCGATTCAAATTGCATCATAGCAAAGGCAAAGATTGCAATTGACTCTGTGCCGAACTGCTCTTGTCTTTGCTGGTACGCCAATGTGGATCTTCCACGTTGCAGAAAATTTAAAACTTGCTGGGTCTTATGACACCATCATGTTGTCAATGCAGTCGCTAGAAAAGTGTGTGGTGCGAAGTGATACTGTATCAATTCCATGTTATTTTCATCCTTTCCAACATTCCTACTTTGCAGGTGCTACAGAATACACAAACAGTCACAAGAGCATCAAACAACATGGAAAAACAGTCTTTGGATTCTTGAAATCAAATCAAATAATGATGCCAAAGCCCGAAAATAGATTCAAAGTTATCAAACTGCATCAGCTTCCAGCGGGTCGTCATTCCGTAGAATGCTACGCAAGGCAGCGCAAGGATTTTCCAACACCTCATCCTTCATACCTCAAATCTAACAAATGAGAAACACATCTCGGATATTCTTGGATGATCTATGCACGCATGCGCTCATCAAATACACACAGGATATCATGCATACTGTAGTACAATGTATGATATGTATGGGTTATGTTGTGAATATCTATCTATGAACACGAACACATGAAGTGTTTCTGAATCCCAGATTGCCTTAGGAGTTTGAATATGGAGTCAAGAACTGAGGCGCGTACCGTATTGCACAATGTGACCCTGGTGTACCTGAACAAGTTCATCACCGAGACATCGCCACTTGCTCTCAAAGAGGGCACAGCAAATACTCCCCAAAGTTGATGTTTAAAATTCAAAATGACATTTCAGGGCAAGTCAAGATAGTCAAGGGTAGTAAGGGTAGTCAAGGGTTTGTCTCATCTCAAGCGAGCCAGTTTGGCTACTGCCACGTGATCACACCACTGCAGAGAGCTCATCCTGTTTGGACATGTCTAAAGCATTCTAAAGCTTCATTCAAGTTGTTGGCAAAAGCGAACTGCAGCTAGCAATAAATAACCAGCTATATAATGTATGACAACCATCAAGGGTACAACTAGGGCTTCAAAACTTATGGCCAGCAAAGGACATATGTAACGACTGAAGATACTAAGATACGCTATGGCAAAGGTTTGGGATATAACAAAAACACAATTACACACCAACACCAAGGAATATCTTTCAGGGAGAACTTTGCTTCAACTTGTCAAAAGCATTCAAAAGCAATGTGTCTTGAGGAGGACCCGAAATGCTTGAGAATCGCACGGGCCCTTACCTGAATATCGAGAGAACTTCTGGATTGGCTGGTTCTGATTGATTAGCCGGATTAGCCAATGAGCCACGGAGTATTATCTGAAGGTTGGTGCATCTGAAAATTATTCAAAGATCTAAACATGTTTGAAAGAAAAGAAACACGGAATTCAGGAATTCAGCGTAGAGGCCTGTGTGTAATGACCAAGCAGGTGCAGTCTCCAGAAGACAAGACTTCCTGCAAGGCTTGATGTACAGCTCGTTCAGATCGTAAGTCCAGAGCTGAAGTTGCTTCATCGAAAATCAGCATTCGCGGCTTTCGTGCCAATGCGCGGGCGATGCAAACACGTTGCTTCTGTCCACCGCTTAGTGCTTGACCCCTCTCCCCTGCAAGTGTGTCCATACCAAGCGGCAGAAAATCAGCAAATTCGTTGACATGTGCAATGGTTGCGGCCTCTTTGACTGCAAGCTGATTCTCTTCAGACTCATCCTGTTGGGGTCCAGAGCTGTTCAAGCCATACTCCACATTCTGCCGGATGCTCATGGCAAACAATGTTGGCTCTTGACTGATGACTCCAAGCTGTGACCGTACCCAAGTTGTGGTGCTGGCTTCGGAAAACATGTCTTGGCCATCCACCAGAATCCGTCCAGAAATTGGCTCATAAAGTCCTGCCAACAACAGAGCAATGGTGGATTTGCCAGAGCCGCTTCTGCCAAGAACTGCAACTCGTGCACCTGCCGGAATATCAAGATTCAAGCCTTGAAGGACATGAGACGTAGGCCTTGCAGGATAGACAAAGCTAACATCTTCAAACTTCACAGCCAAGGGGGCCAAAGGTGGGGAAAAAGCTCCAGCAACTGCTTCACTGATTTCGGGCTTGACTTCTGCTTGAGCCGTGCCCAAAATTTCCAGCACTTTCTGACACGATCCCAAGCACTTCTGAATATCACCGTATGCAGTCATCATCCCAGTGTAGGATGATCCTGCCATAAAACAGTACATGGCCAGGCTCACAGTTGTTCCGACGCTGACGACGCCACTGGACACCATCACTCCACAGTTGTAGATGATATGCAAAAGGAACAAGCCACCTCCGGTCACAAAGAACGAAGACAAGCCAGCTGAAGCCAACGCATTTTGCCAACCTGCTTGATACACTGCGTCCAGCATTTCTTCAAAGCCTTGCACAGGTGTCTCAAAACAGGAAGGATAAAGGCGACAAAAAGGATCAAAAAGCACATCATCTAGCCAGTGATTTTGAGTATGCTCTGGGATTTTGGGGCTCTAAATACATCATCCCCAGCGGGTCCCGGCTCCTTAGGCATTCATGTCAATTTGCTTGTGTTTACAGTCTACTGTACCGTACATAGTTGAATGGCGCTCACACTTGGTACCCTCCAAACATATCATGTACCTTTCTGAGTGCAAAAAAAACACAGTTTTAAAGTCAATGTTTCTCCGCACGTCAATGAGCCTTTCAATTCACGACGTTCAGCATTAAAAGTTCGAACCGTTCGAATACCACTCAGTCTTTCCTCTGCCCTTTGGACTGACTCCGCGAGTTTTTGCTGTCGTCGTTCGGCAATCCGACGGACAAGACGACCATATCCAACGCCAACCACGAAGAGCGCAGCGACTGGTGAAAGCAATCCTAAAATCATCTCTTTGGGTGCCAGTTGGAAGATCATGCCTCAGATTCAGATTGACAGACTTCAAGGACGGAATTTGGGAGACTTGAGGGACAAAAACGGATTAGAAATGTCAAAGGCATCAAAAGACAGGAGAAAGTCTTCTTCCAAGTTCCAACGAAGGACAGGTGCCCACTAGTGCTGTGATGGAACTTCGAATACCCGCAGATGCATCGATCAGGACTCTGCTTGTCATGGTGATATCATTCCCAAGCCTGTTGACTAGCTCCCCTGTCTTGTTGTTGTCAAAGAAGGCAATAGGTCTGACAGGTCGTGTTGAAATGTTACCAAATATGTTACCATGCCATCGTTTCAATGAAAGATCATTTCCAAACCAGCACACAGTGATGATTCTGATACTCTTCGACACATCCTAGTCACATAAACAATTCTAAACTCTAAACATTTCTTTTGCCTGTGAATGAGTGCGGAGAAGAATTCTCTTCTCAAGCGAAAGGCGATGCGCTCGATGGCCGTCTCGATGAGATACAGCCGACAAAAAGTAGCAGCTCCACCAGCTACGACCACCAAGCCACAAAGCCATGTATGATCCATCACAAATTGCAACCCATCTTGGCCTTCTCCAAACATGTCCACCAAACGTCCCATAAGGTAGGGATATGACCTTGGATTACGCCAAAAGAGAATAAGAACAGCTTGGAGAATAGCTTGTGCTCATCGTGCAACTGAAAATACATGCAAAACAGTAAAACGAATGTAAAATTATGTAAAAGGATATTAATTGGATGCACACACACACACACACAGAGAAACATGCATCTCCACTTGAACAACAATTATAACAATTGAACGTTTTGGAGGTGCTTGGGCACTTTATCTGGCTTCCGGACCTCTCACACTCGTACTGACCGGTCTGTGGTGACCACCGCTCGCTCTACTAGCTTCTGCACAGTCAAATTTTTGCTTCTCTCCTTTAATATCGTTACTTTGCAAATTGCAGCGTTTGTTCTGACTCGCTTGCGAATTGCGCCACACCCACAAAACCGGTATATCATGGTAAACCTGAAACCTGTAGCTGAAAGTTTAAAACCTGAGTGAGGCACAAATTCACTGAAGACGAAGCGCAAAGGGCCACGAGTGCCAACCTTGAGTGTCAATCTTGAAATGCTGAGCCGATAAGCAATACGCGAGCCCCAAACATCTCATTTGCAACTAGAAGTGACTACAATCCAACTTCAAGCTTTTCAGCACGCACATTCCCACGACAGTCGAAATGCTGAAGTCTGCCACGCTCGGGGCGCAGGATCTGCCATAATTGTGGAAGCGAGGCAGGAGTCTTTTCCTTTTCCTTGTGCTCACTTTGAGGAAGAGTCCACAACAACCAGGGTGCAATCACAAGTCAAAAATCAAGTGCAAGATGCAAACAAGGGGCATCAAGAGTCTCCTTCTTGTAGGTAGAAAATTGTGATCTGACGGTGTAAATGGGTAGTCGACTTCTTGAGCCATGGGTCCACACAGGGCCTTGCTTCAGGCATGAGACCCTCCCCTTTGAACTAGGTAACAGGGAAGCGATTGTTTCCTATGGTACAACTTCTGAATTGAACTGGATGTTGAGACAACATCCTTCCAAATGGACCCATAAATATCCATAAATCAATTATAAATCAACTATGTGGAGAAACGAGTGGTACAAAATGGTGCAAAATACCCCCCCCTCCCCCACGCCACATCTATCGTCTCACTTCGTTTGCAAGCTGGAACTACGCCTAGCCCTCACGGCTGGCTTTCTGAATATATTGCAAACCACAATTCAATTGTCTCAATATATGCATGATGAATCAAACCACACGCAACTGACCAAGGATTGTGTTGGTTCTGAGCTTTGGGATGCAAACACCATGGCCTTGACACAAGTGTCGGAGGCGGGGGCCACCGAGCAAACGTTTCACAAGCATGGCTCAGTCAATGAACATCATCCAAACAGTTCTTGGAGGTTGAAGCCAGGTTAAAAGGTCCATCACGGCAAAACCCTTGACTTGAACTCTATTCGCGACGCATTTCGTGCTATACCAAACATGGAATAGAAAGGACGCCGAACTGTTGTAGTTGAAAATAGTTGAAAGACCTCCCCTCTTTCCGAAGAAATGTCTTGTTCCGAACATGATCTCCAGCTTTTTAATTTGCCCGACTTGAAGACATCGGCTGCAGTTGTGCCCCACAAATGCTCCAAATTTGCTTCAAAACTATTGAAACTCACACATCCAACGATGGAGCCTAAAATAGGCTTGGTCCCGGAATGGAAATCCATGAAACGCCGGCTCGACATTGTCTGGCTTGTGCCACACAGACCTTCAGGAATCTTGTCAGTATGATTTTGACACCACACCATGGACATGAATTTCAATGAATGAAATTTATGAACCTATTGTCAAAGCTTCCGAATTAAGTTCTTATAAATGATGACAAAAACACGTAAGAGCAGTACCAGTACCAGCAACGGTAGGAGGAGTGGTGGTCTTAGTAGTTGGTAGTTAGTATTTTGTAGCTAGTAAATAGTAGTTAGTTGGACCCTGCGACTTTGGGGGTTGTTGCGCTCGTTGGAGCAAGCCCCCAATTGCTTGTTATCCGTATAATCACCCAAAGCGTTTGTACCAGGTAGCTTTTCAAGAAAACCTAGGACCTAAGCAGCTTGGTCATGCAGTTAGTGGCTGCAAATGTTCATCCTGAAATGACTACTGTATATACACTCTTTCACCATGTATGTGGCACTCAGAGACGCTATCCGCACCAAGTGAAAAGAACATGCTGAGTTGTGGGAGGAGATTCTTCATAACACAAAAACAGAATGTCCAAAATTGAAGTAGTTTTCCGAAGCCCTGTTTGGAGTCTTCAAAGCCTGCATTTGCAGCAAGCACTAAGACACCATGTAAATACGGTGACATGAAACCACCATGGTGATCTATGCAGCGCAAACCTTGTACTTAGTAGTGGTGGTGGTGGGGGTAGTAGTACTAGTAGCAGTAGCAGTAGCAGTAGCAGTAGCAGTAGCAGTAGCAGTAGCAGTAGCAGTAGCAGTAGCAGTAGCAGTAGCAGTAGCAGTCGCAGTCGCAGTCGCAGTCGCAGTCGTAGTAGTAGTAGTAGTAGTAGTAGTAGTAGTAGTAGTAGTAGTAGCAGTAGTAGTAGAAGTAGTAGTAGTAGTCGTAGTCGTAGTCGTAGTCGTAGTCGTAGTCGTAGTAGTAGTAGTAGTAGTAGTAGTAGTAGTAGTAGTAGTAGTAGTAGTAGCAGTGGTGGTAGTAGTGGTAGTCAGTCGTCAAATGTATTTGCATGTTACATTCTTTTTGTCTTTTCCTGCATATTCTGTGTAGAAGGTCATCCGAGGTGATGACTCACCAGTTCGTCGGTTCCTGCAACACTGGCACGCATTGGCAAGGCATTGCACTTACCCTACCTAAACATGTCAAGAGTCGTCAACATGCCAGGGCGACCAGTAGTAGGTCGGCCGCTGCTCGTCGACACAAGGAAACTTCACCCACTGGCAGAAAGTTAGACGTCGCTTATCTTCACGGACAACCATGGGCAACCATGATTAAATTTAAAGACATGCACACGCACAAACAAACTACCAGGTGGCCTAGGTCCAGTTGCTCTTCCCCGGAACGTTTTGGAGCAAAGTCTTTTTGAATTTGGAAGATTTTGGAAGTCGAGTCAGTATCTAGCAGAATCTAGCACAATCGTTGACTCTGGCCTCATCAGATTCCACTGCCGCAATCTCAAGAGGCCGCAATCGCGGGGACCATCCCAAATCCCGTAGCTGTCCCACAACCTGCATGATTAGGGCCAAGTTTCAATAGGTCAGATTTACAGTACAGAAAAATATCCATAAAAATATCCCCTAATTTGCATTGAATGCTGAGGCTTCAAGATTGCCTATCCGCCTACTTCTGCATCCAAAATAGCTGTAGCCAAACCCTGATGACGTTACACTTGATGCCTGTGTAGCCTTCTCCACAGCTTCTTGCCGTGCATCTATCTGGACCTCAACGCTACATGACCACAAGGAAAAACATCCATAGCAAACTGGAAAGTGAGATTTCTTTTCTAGCATTCCGCTGCTTGCTGCTTCTTTTGTCTTCTTGTCACTGAGTTTGAAACTTGCTGAAAGACCTGGAGCTCTGCTTTGTCAGGCGGCTGGTAGTTGTCTGAGTGCTGCTCTAGGATTGCCTTGCCCCCACGCAGTAGAAGTACATCTCAGTATCATCGAACATGAAAACTGCCGACACAGGCACTGCATAGCACAAAGCCCGCCCCGCCTTCAACTCTTTGGAAGGCTTCAGTGACTTATGAGCAGCACCTCGACTTTCTATACGAGACCTGCGCATTCTTTTGTGCTCCGAAGGACCAATGAAGGACCCAAAGATTCTCAACATCAACTGGTATTAGATTATATAAAGGTTGCTGCCCTGCTTCAGGCACCCTGTCCCATGATTTTGTCCGCCTTGTAGCTTAACTACTCGCAGGTAGTGAGACAGCACAATACGTCCATAAGCTTTCCCGTCAGGGAGATGGAAAATCCCGTTGGGTCGGGCAGCGCTGCCCAGATGATAAGTCGTCATGTGCTGTGACACATGTCGAAAAAAACGGAAAATGGAATGAGCTTTGACTGGGAAACATGCCAGTCCTTGCAAACTATTTGTAGTTCCACTGATCTGGCTTTGCCAGTACCAGCTTCACAATAACGCACTCTAAACTTGTGTTCTCAGGGCCAGCTTGGAACCTTCAACTTGTTTGAAACATTGTTTTGAAATGATTTGAACAAGAAAAGGGGACCTTGCTGATGCCCCTTGTGCTTGGTTGGGTCCCTTTGAGGGACGTCAATCATGTGCAAGTGGCGGCTTTCAAATGCTTTGAAGCTTCGATCCGCGCTACCAGCCTGGGGCAAGAGCTGCGTTCCATTCAGAAGACAACACCAAATGCTGAGGTAGACAATTTGTTTTTTGGGCTCGGCTTCCCTTTTGGGGACAGTTCATTTTCAGGTTGTAGCGATGGTTGCAGGTTGTACTGAACTACAGTATCGATGGTGTGTATGTATGGGTGTACGTTCCACGTTCCTGGCTCGTGCCATTGGTACATCCCCACGCACACAGACATACAACTAGCACTAGGACGAGTACAAATACTACTAGTTCTAGTAGCACTAGCAAGTACTAGAAGTACTTGTTCATACTAGCAGTACGAGTCTGTCTTACAAGTAGCATATGTCTTAGTAGTGCTAGTACGAGGTAGTAGTACTAGGACCACTAATAACAGTACTACTGGTAGCACTACTAACAGCAATACTGGAGATTTAGTACCAGCTACCGCCACCAGAGAGGGGGGTGCATTGCTATCGGGCATCGGGGGTTGGGATCATGTATGTATGTATGTATGTATGTATGTATGTATGTATGTATGTATGTATGTATGTATGTATGTATGTATGCATGTATCTGCATATACACAAGATCGCAAATGGTGGTGTGCTCCTTTGCTCTGCAAATGATCTTTAACCTTGGATGAACCTGATAAGATCCTGTTAAGACACGTTTGATAGAATTTCATCAGATGGATTTCATAGAAGATTTGCAAGCACTCGCCGCCTTCATCTAAGTGGACCAGAAGGGACATGAAAGTGGTAGTGGAAGTGATCGTGCACAATAGCCTGCCATTGCCCCAACTTCACAACATTTCACAACCTTTCCGCACCTTGTGTCCACAAGACACCAACTCTCGGTCCTGAGGCTGCCAACCAGTGAAGACTGAAGTTGCCTGTCGCAGAAATTTCATTTCGGTTCTTCTTCCCCGCACACTAAAGCTCGACATGTTTGCGGACCTGAGACTGTAGAGACTGTGCTGTTCCCCTTTCAACTGGCAGCTTTTGCCTGGAAAGAATCAGCAATTTCACGAGGAGAGAAAAATCGGCTTCTGGCAAATTTAGCCCAAAGTTCCACTCAGCTCCAAGAACAGTGACAGCAAGTAGGAAGCACTAATTTCATTTCAGACGATCAAATCAAATTATGATAGATTATGTTCCTCACGTCGAGTAGTGAAGTATGTAGCTCTTGGGTCCCTGGCTCCAGAGGCGGCAGTTGCACTGCGCTTCTCGATTTTCTCATGCCGGTCTTCGCCCGGGGGCCTTTGACGAGGTGTTGCGATCAAAATCCTTCGATGCTCAATTCTTGGGCACCAGGATACTGGATGCATTATCAAAACATTTTCCCACGGACATTTGGATAGGATCTTGACCCTGCAGAGCTGTTGCGACTCTGAATACTGAAGACATTTCGCAATATACTAGAGCAGTAAGTTCGCCACGCTGTTTCAAGAGCATCAACGTGAGGTCATCGCAGTACCTAACGGCATTGTCAGTGAAACAATGCGAGAGCTCCCTGGAGCGATGCGAAATCCCAAGCATAGCCAAGGATACATGCTCAAATCTCTTCGAGACTTTCGTTTGAAGACCTCTGCCAAAGGCACAAGACGCTTCCTCAGGATCCATACAATCTCGTGTGTGACTGGTGACTCGTGGTGCTAGTTAGAGTGGGCAAGGGCCAAATGCCAGTAGACTGGGGGTTTGAGCTTACATTGAGATTATTTAAGATTTTTTTTCTTCCTGAATAAACCGACAAGTTCCATTCTCTGAAAAACTGTGAACGATCAAAACAACTTCCCAGAAATGGCCACGACCGAGATGGTTGAGGCGGATGCTTGGAGCCATTTCTTCTTGATTTTGACACGCTGATCCTTGGACCGACCCTGATGACCTTGCTACTTATCCATGATTTGTTTTTAATTCTCAACATGCTTGCGACTACTTCGCAAGTCAGCGTGGCAAAATACTGCTTGTGCAACAGTCCAATGAGTCTAATGTAATCACTGAGCAGGTAGCGGATCAGGTGGCACAGGGTGACTCACAGCGTTTTCCAGGTGTTCCTCGTTTTCTCCTTGTCCTACAGCAAATTCAACCACTTTGCATTGCATTATGAAACACAAAGTTCAGCTCTCGTTGGCACGATTGTGCCCAACATTCTAACCCTTTACCCGTGCAAACAATATCAACAGATGCAACCAAAAAGGTTCTCCTGTAAGGCCTGTCAAAGCCAGTGACGGGATGTTCGTGTTGATTTGTTGGGTCCTTGGATTCAACGAATCGTGCATCAATGATGCACCCAGGTGAGGCTTTCTCTCTCAGATCCATGCTTCGGCAAACTATGCCCAACTCCAACGGATTCGGAACCGACCTTGGCATGGGCTGCTGCTGGGAGAAAGTGAAAAGTAAATCATGGATAAGAAAAATAAGGTAGAGATACAAAAATAGACTTAATGCAAAACCTCTGGAATGCACAAAAATACCATTGTCGCTGCTGCTAAAACCAGTTCCGCGAGTTTTGTGGAGCAAAGGGCTTGCTCTTCTCAATACCAACCCTTTTTGGTTTCCTGCAATTTCTCAGGGACAAACTTTGTTGTCAAAATCCTCGTCATCATAGTCATCATCGTACTCATCATCCACATCTCTCTTGATGTTTGTCAGATTGAGCCTGCAGAGTCACCACAAAAATGGGCACCTGGGTACAATTTGCATCATTTTTCCCATTCTCTGAAACATAATTGCTGAAGAACATTTGGAAACTCGGGACAATGACCTCGGAACAGGCGGTGCATTGTAACCTGAGAAATGTCTTCCAACTCGTTGCACAAGATCACAGGAAACTTCAACAAAACTGCTCCAGCCTGCAGGTTGTGGAGAAGTCAAAACCTGCCGTGGGACCAAAAGGATGGGATGTTGCACCCACAACCCGGAGGCTACAATTCTAGTTCCATTGGACAAGGGCAGCAGAGCAGAGTTAAAGAAAACTATGTGTGCACATATGCATTTATCAGATCATGAATTTAAATTTATATGTATGTAAAAAAATACGTAGAGTAAATGTACGTATAATAAATGTTTGCATGTGCATGTATGCATATGTATGTATTCGATTCAATTTTATTGCATTTTATTGTATTTCTCTTACTCTATGTTGGTGTATTGCATTGCAATGTATGTAGGAATGTGCGAATGTATGTGCGAATGTATGTATGCAGGTATGTATGTACGTACTATGTCAATATATATATATATATATGTATGTATGTATGTAGGTACGTATGTATGTATGTATGTATGTATGTATGAATGAATGTATGTATGTATTTGTGCATGCATGCATGCATGCATGCATGCGTGCGTGCATGTATGTATGTATGTATGTATGTATGAGTGAATGTAGATGTATAGAAATATATGTGTGTGTATGTATGTATGTCTGTGTGTATGTAGCTATAAAAAAGTACATGTGTGAATGTATGCATGTATGCATGTATGTATGTATGTATGTTTGTGTGTATGTATGTTTGTGTGTATGTATGAATGAATGAATGAATGAATGAATGAATGAATGAATGAATGAATGTATGTTTGTGTGTACGTGTGTTTGTGTGTATGTATGTATGTATGAATGTATGAATGAATGAATGTGTGTGTATGTAGATATAAAGAAAAATGTGTATGTATGTATGTCTGTGTGTATGTAGCTATATAAAAGATTATAAAAGTATATGTGTGTGTGTATGTATGCATGCATGTATGTTTGTGTGTGTATGTATGTATGTATGTATGTATGTGTGTATGTATGTGCGAATGTATGTATGTATGTACGAATGTATGTAGGTATGTATGTATGTATGTATGAATGTATGTATGTGTGTCTGTATGTATGTATGTTTGTATGTATGTATGTATGTATGTATGAATGAATGTATATGCATGCATGCATGCAAGTATGTAAGTATGTATGTATGTATGTATGTATGTATTGATGCATGTATGCATGTTTGCAGGTATGTATGTTTGTCAGACAAAAGTTCTGCTTGTTGCGTCTTCGTACTGCAAACCCTTTCCCCTAGAATCCGTGTGTCAGCATGATTCTAGTCAGATTTCTCCTCGGGAATACCTTCTAAGTTTATTGAATCGAAAACCGGATGATAATTTGACCGTCGCACACCTGCCACGCAAAATGGACATGAAAAATCGATCCGGCACAGATTCCAAGACATGACTCAACCCTTCAACAAGCGCAAACTTTCTTCCTGCTGAAGTATGTTTGTATGGTTGTATGTAAGGTAAAAACGTTTGGCCTTGAACTCAAGCCAGCTGCTGTTCGTCTCAGGCTAGTCTTTTCAATCTTTGCACGCTAGACATGAAAAAACTATGCTCAGTGATGCTACTTTTCAGAAGTAGTATTGAATCGGCTCGGATGGACGACCACTTGGGAAGACCAGAGTAGGGAGGGCATGAATGTCAGGAAGACTTGCTTTGACAGATTGAGAAATCCTTTCAATAGCAACGAAGGCATTAATTACCCTGCGTTGAATTTGAGACGGGTATATATAATATTTATGTATATATATATAATATATGTATGTATGACATTATGAGTCATTATGACGATATACTTGCTCAAGAGCCAGAAAGCCGGGAGGAAACCCTTTGCAGCCCAGAATTGCCGGAGCAAAGCCAGTGGTTCCGCCCCCAAATGCTCAAGTTCCGCTAGAATAGTTCAGTATCTCGATTCTTCGTATTTCCATCAAATCGGCGTGGTTGCTGTTTCAATGACTGTTACCGGAGTCCTTCGGGCCACTGTCACTCCCATCCCAAGACTTGGGCCTCCTGAACGACTTCTTCAACTACATCCTGGGCAAGTTGCTTTGCGTTCTCTGTCTCTACCTCCACCAGGCCAAAAATTCGGGCAATATCTGCGGGGCTCAGCATCTGCAAGTTCCTGGGTCAAACAGGTCACGACAGTCACGACATGCATCAACTCGTGAACCAGGCCCACGCCTTGCCATATCACTTGACGAGCCATGAGCCTGCTTTGAGGGCTCACAAATGCATTGTCCTTTACAACGAACCTAAATTTGACAAGGGTGTCAAATAGATTGTTCTTGTTCTTGTTCTTGGTCTTGCTGTTCTTCTTCTTCTTCTTCTGCAACATTCTTGGTGCAAACCACAGCTAGCCTGGAGAACAGGTGTTTGCTCTAAAGGGTTTCTGGTGTAGAAGTTGTTCTTTTGCGCAGGAATTCTGGACAAAGGCGCTTTGCGTACAGAACTCTTGCCCTGCAGGATCTTTTTCCATGTTTTAACTAACTTCAAGTCTTGTTGTTCCAAGCCCTTCTTTGGACTCAGTGAGAATGGATCCATGAACCGATATGATCCGAGCCTCTTCAGCGAGCTGCCGAAGAACTCGTTCGCGCCAAAGTTCAAAGGGTGGTAGGGCCTTTGCGGACTTGCGAAGATTTCCCATATGTTTCCCCTAGTTTTCCGCCATCTGTCATGTACGGGATCACTTGAGACTGCGGCCTCTGAGCTGGTCCTTGCCACACGATGAGTAAATGACTCTGTGGATCTTTGTGGCATGTCTGACATGTTGATGTAATAACCAATGTTCATCACTTTGGATGATGCGGCACAAACTGAGATTCACACCCTCTGGACTTATCCTTAATTGACAAAGTCCACAGGATGCAAATGGATGTAGATTGGATCAGCAAGACAGGCTCTGACGGAGAGAGAGAGAGAGAGAGCGAGAGAATCTGTATGCAACTAAAATTGGATTTACAGTACAGCATATAGACTAGATGACTATTAATTATTACTATTGATAGTACTATTAGTATGATCGTCTTTTGTACAGTCTACGAGGACCGAAGTTTGATTTACCCTTAAGCCCTAAGCAAAGACCTCAGGTTCAAGGATGGCAAGTCATGATCTGACGAAGCACCGCGCAGACACACACACACACACACATACACGAAATACCCAACTAAAAACTACAAACTGCCTTGCAGAAAAATCTTGCAAGCTCCTCTGAGGGCCTGAGGGTGCTGCTTTCTTGGAGGCTGAACCTAGTGGTGTAGTCTCCTGACCAGGGCTGCAAGTGCTTTCAACATTTGTAGCAGCATGCAGCATCAGAATCATGAAGGGAAGACTTCAGGGAGTTTTCTTTTTAGGGAGTTTTCAGATCGTGTTGGAGCATAGTCAGCCAATAGAACAATCATTAATTACAGGATTTTAGATCTTGCAAATGCGCCTTTTCTTTACTTTTGAAAGCACACAAAACGGCACGCTCAGAAACCAATGCAGCCAAGCTTCTAGGGACTCAAGTTGGTATCCAGGACGGATTCGCTTGGGAAGAAGATCCTGGCTCTGTCAATCAAAGGAGCATCCATCTGATGACGGGAAAATAATGAAAAGGATGCACCTTCTCAGACTAAAGTGAATGCTATTGCATGTCATATGGTTTCAGTCTTCACTATTTTTGGAACAAGCCAAACCTACAGCCACACCCTCAATCTGAGCACTAAACAACGCCACAATTGGATTTTGCTTTCCTAAAATATCCAAAATCATTTTCAGACTTACTATATTATCATTATTTATTATTGATCAGGTGTCTTTTCATGTATTTTTTTTTGTGACTTCTCGTGCCCAAAGAAGAGAATCATTGAATGAGCCTCTGCAGAGGCCAATGTGCCTGACATCGGAGGAAAGGCAAACTTGCAACTGTTGTCGGTTGAAGTAAGCTAGGCACCCCAAAAAATTCAAAACTTGTATGGCACAAAACAGTTGAAGTTCAACGCTCTTACTTGTGCAGGGCAAAAGGTGGGAAAACAGAACAACCCATCGCATCCCATGACATGAAAACCCTTTAATCAAACGGGAGATTTCAACTTTGTTTCTTGGGAGATCCGTAATTGTCCATGCGATCTACATCCAGGTAGTTCCATTCATCCATCTCTTTAACTTTGGACTTTGGAGGATTCTCCGCCTGCACTGCTCAACATCGGAGAACAAAGGCGTGCGTGATCCCTGCCAGAATCAAGTCTCTGCGGTGCCCAGTCCGAAGCTTCTGGATAAAGTGCATTGAAACAAGTTAAAATATCAAAATGCATTCAGAAGAGGAGTCATCTGCAATTGCAATTTATGCCAACAGGCCGACCTTGTAGCACGCATATTATTAAGATTGACATTTGCAATCAATTACAAGTCTGAGATGTGAACTCACTGCAGAACGACATGTAGGCTGCCTTACACCATTTCAGGTTCATGGTTCTGGGCACAGACACTTTGCATGGACCGTTGAACATGTCTTCTAAGCACCACAATGCCACAACTAAAGAAACAGCAAAGCTCAGCGCCTCTTGAATGCCATACTGAATGACGGATCTTGAAACGATTTCTGCTAAAGACCTCCAAGCTCTGAAAGTCAAATATCAATCTGGATGTTTCAAGAAGACAACTTGAGCTCTGATCTCCGATCAGATGGAGAAAACTTATATTTGAACGCAACAGCCCTTTCGTCGCTCCAAGTTCTGAACTCTGCAGGTTGGCTCCGAGAGGTTGGTCCTTCCCAAACCAGATGTATCAATCTGTATCAATCGCCGCTGCAAGGTGTATCTAATTTGGACATATTTGGATACACGCGACAGGCTCCCAAATAGACTTCCCAAATTTTCGGCGATGGTCTTGTGATGCTCCAATGTTTGAGATGACGTGCCCAATTGTCGCTTAAGTGTTAATATTGTTCATTTGGCAACAATTCAAAATACATGTTTTGGTATCAAAAGAAACTGGAGATTACAATGAAATATAATGAAATCAATGAACATGCTCAAGAGCTCTTGAGCTGCAACCCGATCACTGCACTGCTCCGTCGCTCCGTTTCGTTTGCAGCTCCTGGAGGATCCAAAACCTTAGCGCATCAATCCTTGATTCCTTGATCGCCTACAGTAGGAAATCTAGTTACAACAAACAACAAACAACAAAGACATTTTTCCCAACAGTTTGGTAAATTTATTCCCCAAACACTTCACTGTGGGGTTCTCAATGCTTTCTTAGTGTGTCCGCTTTGGCTGGGATGGTGTGTCTGCCTCGCTGGGCTTGTCCCCAGTCTTGCCTCCCACCTTGTCTCAGCTTGTCTCGCATCTGGTCTGAAATGCTGTGTCCGCCTCCCTGGTCTTGAATTTCTCTTGTCTCCGGCCTTATCTTCCATCTGGTCTGGCACGGGGCTTGTCTTTTTCTTGTCTCCAGTCTTGTCTCCCAGCTTGGCGGTCTGATCTCCCAGCTTGTCTCCCATCTGGTCTGAGCTGCCTCTCTGGGCTTGTCTTTCTCTCGTCTCTGGTTTTGTCTCCCAGCTTGTCTCCGGTCTTGTATCCCAGCTCTTTTGCCTTTGTCTTTTGGCTTGTGTTTGACTTTTCACAATCTTGTGTTGCTTGGTCTCTCTCTTTGATGGTCTTGGTTTTGCGGGAGCCGCTGATCATCTTGTTTTATATCTGGTTGTTGCACATAATGGACACACACACACACAGAGAAACCGAGCTCTTAGTATCAAATTAGTCTTGTGAATTCCTTGAGTGAAAGCTTGCTGACTCGTGATGTTCAAGCCAGAGAACTTTGATTTCTGACTATGTTTGACGAAAAGTCAAAATTTCATGGGTGATTTCTGCGTGTGTTTGGGGTCTACGGTGGTGTAATTAGATAAGAGTTGTTGCAGCGGTATTCAAAGACGGTAAACTGAGAATGTAGCTTCCTGATGCAAATTCGCAGGCTCAGAGCCACAGTGGCGAACAGTTGGGTCAAAGCCTTTGATGTCAAGAGGTACACTCAGCATAAATCTATATCATATTTTTCAAATGTACATGCTAGAAACATCTGCACATGCATGACTGAGACCAAATCGAATGGGATGGAGCGGAATGGGCCGAAAAGCGTTCATCCGTTGGTCCGTGAGTGGGCCGGTGAGTGGATAAACTATTGAAAACAAACGTCATAAATGGGCTCACTCGACCTGACTACCTCTAGTGGTCCACTATCTCTGAGTTGCTGGCCAATGAAACACGGCGCCTTGCCGAAGTGGCAATGCTGCGTGGGTACAGAGCAATTATGGCATGACAGCACTAACAAGACAGCGGTAGATGAATGACATACAAACTTCAAAGCACTGTTTGCTTGTTTGATTGTTGCAGTCTTAAAAGCTGGGCACATTCGAACCCAGGGACTTTAGTCCCGCCAAATATGACTCCCTATTCATGAAGTACATCTTAACCCTTCCATTTCTACACCGAGGTCCTTTTGCTACTCATATGTACAGCTCAAAACAGCTAAACCGATCCATGAATTCAGCCTTTACCTCTGGCTGTGATGCGCTACGTGAAAGAAATTCTTCATTGGGAGCCTCAGGCCAGTTGCGAAGTCAGTTCAATTATCTTTGCGGTTGCAAGCGTATCCGCCAAGCCAAGATAACCAGCATCACATGAATAAACAGTACACTCTTGTTCTTTGCTTATTCTGATCTGCCGTTTAAGTCTGCGATACTGAAACTTTGAATTTGGAAAAGAGACTCTAACTTGGCTTGGAGAACCGTTCATGTCAAGCGAACAGCTTTTGCCTCTCTCACAACATATCCGTGATGAAACTCCCGATTCAGATTCACGCTGACTCGTCATTGTCCATGTCCATCTGCTAGCCATCCACTTTAACCGATGTACTGGTTACAGCTGCACAAGAAATTGATAGCATTGCAATATATTGCAATATCATGGATGAACTCACTATGACGAAATCGGATTCATGCCGTCACCCAAGAAAACAACAGAACTTGAGCCAAACTCAGAGGCATGCTCACTTCAAATCTGTCACCACCAAACCTGCTATTTATGTGCATCTACATACCTATCTAATTGCTTATTTAGTATCTAATGTTGCAGAAATTCGATGCATCATCTTTCCAAGACACCACTACGAAGTAAAGTAAACCACTCCATCTAGTCTCAAAACCATCCAAAGGGATAGTGGGGACGGTGGGCACATGCAATGCTCCAGAATGTCATTGGTGGTCAGCTCGCACAACAGCAGAATGCCGCCGTTCTCCTGCAAGTGTTTAATCATGCTGGGTACAATGATGCTGGACAAGCAGCATGGCTAATGTTTTGATTATGGCATTGCTGTCCATCCAGCCAGCATCTTGCGCTTGTTTCAGAATGTCTTGGCGGTGAGCCTGTGCTGGTGCGGCTGGACAGGTCTTTCAAAAAAGAGAAAAAGGCAAACTCTGCCCGGCGACGGCGCCTTCTGTAAATTCACTTTGTCGACACATACCAAAGCAGAACCTGAAAGACCCTCACAAAGTTCTTTTGACACATCAGCGTCTTCTCCACACTTTCAGCCACATTGTTGCATCATCCTTACCCGAGGCGCAAACGCTGACGGAGGGCAATCTGGAGGCCATTTTTCAGCGACCTGGTCTTCAACATCAGCAAGTGTCACCAACTTATGTGCAGGGGGCGACTAAAGCTAGCAGGAATGGGAACATGACAAAAGAGTGCATGCATCAAAACAATGGATTCGAAGCCCAACCCCCCCACAGCAAAATTGATTCAATCACACACACACACACATGGATTGACATACCCACTCTGTGGTAGAATCAACCAACTATTGGCCAAAGTACGGGCCCCACTGCTAAAGCAGGCAAAACTCCTGGGAAGACCCAGCTTTTGTGAATAGACTTCTGAAAGTCTAGCCGGCGTATGTTATGTTGGCGTACAAAGCACTAAAAAAACCTTTACGAAGTGCAGTTCCTGCAGGACAAAGTGCAACGACAGGCTTTAAGATTCTGCGAGTCTGACTGGAGGAATGCCATCTTGGCATTTCTGCTGCTGACGTAGTTGTCCTGTTTACAGGAAGTCGGGCATTTCTGGGGCGGTGCTACAGGCTGAGGCAGGGTGGGCTCGGGCGGCGCCATGTCCCTCCTGGTTGAACCATGCGCTGTCTTCAAAGGCACCGCATAGTAAGCGACACAGCCTGACCAAGCACAGCATTGCCACACGTTTATTCGTCAAGAACAAGCAACCGCCCAATGAGCCAAGGGTGAATGTTTTCTACACATATTGGGTGGCAGCTTTCACCATGCTATGCTTCATCAAACGCAAAAAAAACGTTTCTATCCTTGTCTGCTTGGGCCGCGCACGTACTCTTTCCAGACCCAGGTATACCACTCACCACCACACAGGCAGCAGAATTGGCACCTGAAGGATCATTTGTTTCTTTGGACTGGATGCAAGGCTGGATGAATTGGTCTACAAAGGCACGTTCACCTAAACGTCCAGGGGCACCCTACCTGAGCAAGCGACTCCACTCTTTCTGCCCAACCTCTGGTGACACCTTCTGTAAGCGAGGGTGACCTAGAAAGCCAACCAGGACAACCCCGCAGGTGCCGGCAATCTACTTCTTCACAGAACAAGTTCTGATCTAATGACCCATTGCAGATTCAGGAAGTTTGCTGCAACACAACTGACCATTATATTCCAGGATTTTTACGTGCTTCTGTGATGTTTTGTGATTTTCGCATGGTTTCATTCAGGGCAAAACCAGCACAGCTGTCGCAGCTCTTGTGCTGCTCCTGCGGTGATCAAACTTGCATGGACATGAAACAACAGAGAGTGGAAGCATACAACCCACAAGGACAGACGTGTCTGCCATTAACAATATGGCTCAAAAGCTGATGGTCAAGGGCTGATCACATGTTCTAATGATTGGTAGGTGTTTACATTTTGCGCTCGCATGTTGGATTGGCAAACACACAAATCTGATATTATCTGTCAGCAATCGCAATCCAGTCAAGCTCGAGCAACACCTTGTCCCGAAGGGCTCAGGAGCTTGTTGCTGGCGTTGGCAAAACAGCCCATGGCCTCGCATTGGGAAAGCTTCAGCCACTGATGTGCTTCTGTTCTGTCCCTCTCAAACTGTGAGCTTTTTGATGTTTTTTTCTGTGTACTTAACGACCGACTGCGGTGGAGTTTGTTCAATATCGTCCATTCAAACGGGGCCATCTGTTCAATATGCATCAGAGGGTCAGAAGTTTAGGTATATTTGGAGTGATGCGTTTTCGCTGGGGTTTGCTAGTTGCTACACGAAATATCACGAAATCACAAGAGGAATCGTTTGAAGGGCCTCTTGTAGTCTTTCGCAGTTTTACGGTTACATCCTGACTACTCGAGTTTTGGTCCTTTCTCACCATGATCTAAGAAGCGCACTGTTCTGTCCTTGGTGCTTGCATTTATTGCATGGTGTTATCATCTGTATTGCTTGGCGTGCTGTTTCCGCGCTTTTACGGCGATATTTGTTTTGTCGCTGGCATTGTTTTTGCTACTGTAGCGTTTCAATGTGTTTCTTGTCACTGTGGTTTCCATTGGTTTCCTTCCCCTGCGGGGTTTTCGTCTCTGCGTTGGATTTCTCTCCCGGCGGGGTTCTGCCTAGCATGGCTCCGGACGCCTAAAAAGCCGAGAGGCATTTCATGGCATTTCGGTCCACGTCTCGGCGCTGTTAAAAATTTGTATATTATACATATATATATATATTTACTATACTGTACTGTACTAAACAAGGAAATGGACCCTCTTGTGCAACTTGCAGGGGCGACAACACAAGCCAAAACAAAGCCAATCCTTGATTTCCTTTCACTTTTGCTTTTTAGGCCTTCATGTCCTTTCATTTCGGTTTCTTTGAGTTTTGATTTTGTTTCATTTTCGATTTGGGTTCTCATTTCCCTTGCATTAACAGGAAATCATGCGAATTCGAAGTCGAATTATTTCCTTGGGTGCACCGTTGCTGTCTGGGGAGTGAACTATTCAAATTGCTGATACTCTGCAGGCTGCAATGCCGGACAGGCTGCAACATCAGGGTCTAGAATCCTCACATGACGTGGGTGCCATTGCCCATGTTCCACCACTTTGATTCATTTGGTGCATAGTGGAGCTCAACAACTGCAATCGATCACCAATATCAAGGCATTTTCCCACTATTCACTATTCACAGGATGTTCTCTGTCAAACACATGCAAGTTGGAGACTGTCAATTGTCTTGATGCTTGAGGTCTGAAGTGTTTTTCATTGTTTTTCATTGCTTTACGATCCAAATCCATGTCAATGATTAAATTAAACTAATCACTTCCTACAGTATATAATTCAAAACGGATCACAGCTTGGACTTCTCATTTCTGTTCTGAAGTTCTCCACCTTCAATACTGAATACTCAAGTGCAATGGACCTTGATCCAAACAGCGATGTGCGAAGAGCTTCAATCGTGTCTCATGTTGAATAATTTTTCCCGTCTCTCTCAGTTGTAAGGATGCCGGATGATGATCATGATGAGCAGGAGGATTCGAGGACTTGGGCATCGCAACTTGCATCATCTCAGTTTTGATCCTGAAAGGTCAATGTGATCATTTCTAATTTGCCTGAAGACTGATGGAGGAAACACGAACCCTGAAGTCATTTCTGCCATGCAAAGGGAACTCTATCTAGAGGTTCCAAGCTTTTCTGATTGGAATGACCTGCATGCATTAGTGCCACGTGGAGCTCAAGCTCTTTTTCTCCTCTTCAAGGGAATTGCCTGGGTATGGGCTTTGCACAACTCCTTTGGGCAAGCCCAGTCAAAAGCCAGACCGGATGCTGCCTGTGTGATTGATCCCCGAGTAAATGAAAAGACTCGGCATTTTCTTTTGATGCTCCTAATCTGTAGAATTGTTTTGAAAGGATCGGTTAGTAGATGTGGGGAAACAAGCAAAGGATCGGACACTTAGAACATTTCCAAATCCATCAGTGGCAAGCTTGAAGAACATAGACACAACTCTGAGAGCTTTCCCAATAAATCTGCACAATCTAAGCTTTCGATTTTCAATTGAGTCCCAACCACGATCGGCACTGCTCGGAGTCAAAACTCCAGCTGCCGTGGGATTTTCAGGAAGAGTCCTTTGCAGCCCATCAAACTCTTTGCGTTTGGCGGCAGCTATCTTTAAACTTGTTTGGGAGACCCTCCGACTGAACCCTTCACAGGCGAGACCCTCCGGGACATGTCAAACTATTCAACCAACCACTTCGCAAAAGATCATTACACTTTCAGGGCACTGGTTGTTCCATGTTGTTCCCGTTTTCGGCGCCAGCCATAGGTGAGACACAAGAGGTTTAAATCCAGTGGAGCAACCCCGAACCTCTCTTGAGGCAGTCAGCTGCGACTTGCATAGGAAGTCGAGCCGAGGTCAACTTGGTCCTAAATAGACCTGAATCTGCGCTGTTTTCCAGAATTGATGATCCAATGGATCCAAATGGGACTGTACTACTTTTGTGCATGTCATTTATCTGCATTGCAAAATGCTGCATAATGGTATTGCACTCTAGAAATTTAATCTAGTTGTATCTTATCTATAATCTATTGCAGTGCTTTGGGCGCAGAAGGCCGGCGTCGAAAAGAATGGAACGACCTGGGCGCATCATGCGGTGTGCGGCAAGTGAACAGCACGCAGGACAACATTTCGGACGTTTCCCACCTGAAGAAGAATGAGTCGAATCAGTTGGGAGTGCCGAATTTTGCCATGAACTTATCCAGCCTCGGAGATTGAAAGACCAAACATCTCAAGATTCTTTGGGCCAAAAGTGAATGAAGATGAATGACGCATTGTACGGCGTATACATTCTTGCCAGTCATGGAGCAGGTTCTGATCTGCACTCTTCATGGTGATCTCCTTCACTCCCTGTCAGTCAATGTCAGTCACATCGTTGAAATGGCAGCAGGTCCATGGTGCTTTGGGTGGTTGGAGCGCACCATATGCTGCGGAAGATTCGAAAGGCCCACCGGGGATTCTTGTCCGGCAGCCTTAGAGGTAAGTTTAAGTTTGAGACATACAGCCTACAATGTGAATGAAGACTAAGCATGGCTGGCAGTGGTGACTCCTTTAAACTGTGTGCAGCTGCAGAATCACCTTTGTTGATCTTTGTTGCTCTTCATGAAGTCTGGATGCAAAGCAACCGCAGCAATTGCTGTCTTCGTTTTCACCGCTCTTTGACTTCTGGGCTCCTCACTGCCAAATGCTCAAAGGACCATGAGTTCGATGAGTTTGTACCTTGGTGCAGGGCTGACAGAATAGTTATAGTCTGGGTCGCATTTTTTTTTCTGCCCGGGAACACGGCTGTGAAGTCATATTATCAAATTTATGGTAGTTCCATGTAGTTCCAGAATTCTTTGCTCAAAGGGCCTCCGGCCACACACACCAACCTTTCTCTGAGATGTACTTATTTCCTGGCCCGTGAAACCTCCACATCTCCTGACATCTCAAAAAGAAGTATGACAGTCAGGAGGATTCTACCTGCAAGTGTTTCACGACCTTTGGATTTTCGCCCACCTGAAACTAAGAACAAAAATGTTGCCCTTGCTATTGCTCACAAATTTAAAGTTCCAAGTTGCAACCTGTCACTGTTGGAGTTGTTGGCGCAGACTGTAGTCCTGGCCTGGAGGATGCATTGTTGATAGCGTAGCTTCAGTATCCTTGAAAAGTGTTGTTGATATCCTTATGTATCCGTGGGTCCGTGGGCCTAGCTCTATCACGCATCTGAATTTCCGAACATGGATGAGAGACTTCGAGTCTGCAGAAGTGCAAAAGAGGCAATTCCAAGCCTTAGCACATGCATACCAGAGGCGCTGGACGCAGGAGACAACCTTGACGGAAGCAGGAGATTCATAATGTCTCGATTTGTGTGACATGACTTGGACAAGACAAAGACCTTCGAAACATTGTGGTCTTTAGGGCTTGATATCATATCTATTCACAGGCTCTGTCCTTCTCTGAGAGCCAAACATGTTCCTTCCTTTGTTGCTTCCACCATCGTGCTGCCTTGAATGAACGTGAATCTGTGCTTGAGACATCTACGGAAGCATCGAGTTACACTTACACTTCCATGTTCTTCCACGGCCCTGGCAGTGTGAGCGGAGGCGGTGCTAGTCCAGGTGGTGCTGAAGGAGAGCCAGACCACGAATGTGGCGCCACAACACCCTGACGATTCAGAGTTCATTTGCACAAACATGAAAAAAGAAAATACGATATGAGCAAAGCATAGTTTTTGCATGTTTATGCACAATCCATCAAAGTGGGTCAGTTCATTTGTAAGGGAAACATTGTCACTATTTAAAGTCCGAGCTGCAGCCATCCTCTCGTAGCCTGATACCGAACCTTTGCAAAGGAGACTCGTTGGTAAGTTGGTGCTTCTGCTTTATCGTTTCCGCCATCACGCGCCGTTTGCTTGCGATTGGTTTCTGGCTCAAGTCTAAGCTTCAAACCATCCTCATCTCCACCAAAGAAGTCTTCATCAGGCGGCAAATACCCTGCCTAGCAGGTTCCCAACCCTCTGAATCTGCCTTCAAGGCGACTAAACTAAGAAATGTATAGAAATGTAACCAGACATTTTCAGCATAATCGGAATCTCAACTCTTCGCAACAACAACATACAAAAGCATCATGCTTGAGCTCAAATACAAATTCGTCTAACAAGCAAGAGGTCTAAAGCTATTGTCCCAAGTGCATGACCGTTCTGCACATTGCAGCTGCTCGGTTTGCCATCAAATACCTGTGATGCCAATAAATCGATTCCTTTCCTGTCGGCTTATGTTCTCCGCAATCTTCACAAATACTTGGAGCACGAGTTTGGGTCCGCCGCCAATCCCATCCAAGCCAGGTCCTGACCAGCTTATGAGAGAGACGATGCAATCTTGAAGAAACTCAAACAACGACATACAACGGCATATTCAAACTGTACTGGTTCAAAACATCCACAGAGTACATATTGACACACAGAATCATACACGGTTTCATTATCTTAGTTCGAACCCATACACATCTACAGGATGTACACACCTGAACACACACACACACACAAACACGTGCCCGAATGCAACATAATATATATTTATACATATACGATATTGAATCTCATTTAATCTCGCCGTATTCAATGCTAAAGTGTTGTGCCGGAATCAGATCGGCGTTTCTGGCCTGGCCAATGTGTGCTGCCATCGTATTTTGGGGTACGGGTGTCTTCAGAGCATCAGCTGCAGCCTCTCGCAAACCCAGTTGTCATCATCTTTCAGGACAAGCATTTCAAGCTCTCACAGGCAAATCATTGAAAAACATTATCATCTTAATATCAATATATCGCAATGCACAAATGCAGGCACATCTCGTTGAACATGAGTGAACAGCCAAAAAGATCTACAGTATCAACCCTCTCCCACCATCTCGACTTGGCCTGGGCCAAGTCACTTTGAGAGACAGGACCGTGGGAGGCCTGGCCTGCCTGGGAGGCCTGGGAGGCAGGCCGTCGACCTCAAGGTGTGCAGTGATCAGATGTGATCAGTGGGTGTGGCAAGCTGCAGCCATTCGCTCGTGGCCTGGGGAGGAATGAGAAGAAGTGGAACCGCTCCCACCGCTACCATTGCCGAATTTCCGCAATGTATCCTGGCGGACAAAGATAGGAGAAAATTGAAAGACCGGATAATGCCACAAGTTCTTTTTAGCTATGTGACATGAAAAATCAGTTGAGATTCTATGTACTCATGTACTAGTCTGATTACTCATCGATATACAATGATAAATAATCAATGATATATATATAAATATAAATGATTAAATATATCTACATATATATATATATACATAGTCATATAATAATAATATTACGTATAATAACATATAATATGATATATGTGTGTATATATATATATATATGTATTTGACATACTTTGAATAGTGACAGACATGTTTATTTGCCCCTGCCGTGTGTTGTGCGCGTCCTTGTGTGTCCGAGGATCTCCACGCAGCACTTACAGCTAAAACAGCACAAATCAGCACAACGTCAGGTCTTCATCATGCAAGAACAAAACAGGGTTGAGTTTGGAGATGCTAGATTATCACAAGAAGCATTGTAGACATGTGCCTTCACTGGGCACACACAAAGAAAGGCGGTGGACGACAAACGATGTTGTTAGGCGAGACAAGACATGTTGACATTCTGTGCTAGACTCCTAGACGGGTTGTTGGGCGACAAGGTGATGCGCTGAGCACACTAAAGATTATAAAAATGCACAAAGATGTGGGCAATAAAGAAGACTACTGATTGCCAAAATGTTGAAGGCTGCGATCAAAAGCTTACAAAAGTCAAACGACAAAAGGTCGAGGTGATCCAAGCAGAATATTGCTTGCCAAAGCTGGAGGGTTCTGTCTGCATTCTGGCAGACTGTCCTGTGTCCTCAACTCCTGGAAGATGAGGCTAAGTTCCACCTGTGCCATGAGAGCCCCCGCCATTGATTGTAAACTGATGTATATATATATATATGATATAAACTGTATTAAACAGGCACAACCCTTCTCAGCCAGCGACCTTCTGCCCCTTCCTGAATGCTTTCACAGCTTCAAATTGCACAAGCCACATAAAACCGGACTCATGATTGAGCAACTGGCCACATGACGACAGGGCTGCATGGGTGGTTGCCCAGGACAACAGCACGATCCTGTGCATCAAACTCGTGGCACGTACCCTACAAGCCCACATGATGACAGCTAGGAATGCATGAATTTGATGACATACTTGCCTGCAAATGTCTGAGATTGTTCTCCAGTCCCTGTGCAGTCAGGGTGGACAGCGAGTCTCAAAGCAAAAGAAATCCAAATCCACCAATCTACTCATGGTCGCTCATGGTCGGTTAGCTATCAAGTGACGACGCTGTGATCTGATTGGTAGAGTGTTTTCTTAGACTCACCCAGCCTGGATATGCGCTGGAGAAACTTTTCCCACCTCCAGCAAGAATGGTCCAGGCGATCGTACAGAAGCATTACAGTACTTTTGCAACATCTTGGCCACGGAAGTTAGAAGATGTTATATATAAGAGCTCAGAAGGACAAAACGGTTCAGAAAGGCTCCGGTATTTTGATGAGCAGCTGGAAATTAGAACCCTTCCAGGTGTTCATGCGCCTTCTTGCTATCGTGAAGCCTGAAGTTGTAGTTGGAAAATGCTCGCACCTTGAAGCAATTCAACGAGCCCGTTGGTTTGCTTGTCCAGTCATGCAGCTCTGCAAATGAAAGTGGACAGTCAACCATTCTCTTCCGTCCTTGGGGCTGGAGCCTTCGGATCACCCACTCTTTTTCACTGGAGCTTACTTTGCCGGGGCTCCAGCTGCAGTTTGTGCTGCACCGGGATCAGGAAAATTCACAAAGACGTAGCCTGAAAGGCACCAAGCGCCGTTGCCAGGCCACAACACGAGTTACAAATGGCTTCGTTCTTCTACAATGCTGTCAAGGTGCCCATATTACAATCATTTTGCGTATCCCACGGCCTCAGTTCATCGCGATTACACACTTGCCTTCAGTGCCTATTGAAAGGCGTGGGATATACAGTAAACACACACACACACACAATTTTTGTTGTTCATTGGCAACAATCCCCCAAGTTCCTGGCAGGTAGAAGAAATCAAAGCATTGTGGAGACCCCATGACCTGAAACTAGCACGCGAAACTTATGAGAGCTTTTTGGTTGTAGTGTACGATTCAAGGCTTTCTTTCAACGTTACAACTGGACACTTCGGATAAACTGGTGAAGGAGAATCTCATGTTTTTCGGAGTGGTATGAAGGGTGTTTTCTCAATATTGACCAAACATTTGATGACATTGTACAACATCATGAAAGTAAGGATAGCTGGACACCCGAATGTGTAGACTACATGGATCTCAGTCTGAGGTCTGAGCTTCACTGACTTGAGAGCAGGGGGTGAGCGAAAGCTGAGGAACAACTGAGGAACATCTCGTCGCTCATCGCTCATCACCATCACCATCACCATCACCATCACCATCATCATCATCATCATCACCATCATCATCATCATCATCATCTTCTTCTTCATCTTCATCTTCATCTTCATCATCATCATCATCATCATCATCATCATCCTCATCCTCATCCTCATCCTCATCCTCATCCTCATCCTCATCCTCATCATCATCATCATCATCATCATCATCATCATCAAATACAAGCATGGATTGTGTAGGCCCATGTCAGGAACCCCCCCAAAAAGGAAACGATAAAAATCAATAATGATGCCAGCGCCCCCTCTTAAAGCTAAAACTTGGGAAACTCCGGCTGGGAGACCCGAGCTTTCGTGACCTCAAGGATCAGTTCATCCTGTCTGTACTCCGTGGGAATGTTGCGAATCATCACCTAAGCCAAGGTATTTTCCACAAGTAATAACATATGAGCTCAAACACGTCACATACAATTACTGCAGCATTGCATCCAAGGCTCTGTTGTAAATGGACCACCAGTTTGATACTTCTCCTTAAACCAATAATCCACGTGTCAGAGAGACCGGTGTATAAACTAATCATCTCAGCATCGTGTGGAACTCAAACCCATTTCAGCCAAGGTACCGCTAGATTGCTCTCGCGCTGATTGCGCTTGGATTTTCCAGTCTGAGACATGCTAACCGCAAAAGAGCCTCGGACCTCAGCATCTGAGCATTGAATGCGATTGACCCACATTTCCAACATTTTGGATGAGGCATCTTTGAAGGCTGAAGGCTGCTCTGTGCAAGAGCGCTGTCGCTTCAGGGATAAGAATAGTGAAATTTGACCGTTGGACAATGAACAACTCTGGCATGGTGGCAAATGGAATTTCTGAGGAGGAAACCAAGTAAATTGCCAAGGCAGCTCTGAAAATAAACTGCTCGGGCAGCTGACACCACAACATGCAGCACTTGCAAACAAAATCACACAAACATGTTGCTGCTTGATACACACCTCATACAAATCTGACAACTAATAGATTCATTGTCTTTCATTAGCCGGGGATTAGCCGTTAGATTCTCATGGTTTGCTGAATTCTATCATATTTTGGCCTTCCTTTGGAAGATGACCTCCTCATCAAACCATGTCTAGGAGTTAGGTCTGCTGATTTGTCATTCAATGCGGTTTGTTGACATTTTAGCGTTTCATCTCTCCGCCTTTGAAGCAATGCATCTTTGGCTGCTGAAAAAAAAGGGAATCCGCAAATATCTTTGCATTCGCGGGATTGGCCCATCCTATGTTTTGGACGTGCCTGGGGCTCCCTTTTTTTGGCTATGTACACAACTAAACCACATGGCTTAGCAAATCTTGTGCCGCGCTGGCACGTCAAGTTGCTTTTTTGGCTTCATCCCAAGAGAACTCAGCAACATATTCTTACGGAATTTAACGAATCGAAAGTAAACAGGTTTTTGGGATGCGAAAAAAATCACACGTCTGAAATGAAACTCACAATACTGAATGCAATATTCTGCGATTCTGTAAAATTCAAGTACATCTCTCAGAAGTTTAAAAGAAATTGGGCAACTGGTACAATCACCAAAAGAAATTGGGTGCTTTGACCCTGACCAGTTTCATCTATCTTCCAACCTGGATGGACCTGGCCAGCGTGATGCGATCGAATCGTTGTGCTGAACAAGCAAGGCTAGTGGGGCACCTCTCCCTGGCGGAAACCGAGCAAATTGAAGGTGATCTCCTCGCGGAAGACAATGGCTGCAATCATATAAATGATATGTTGGTATATCATTTTCATGAATCCATTGCGAATACTTGCGCATCTCATTTCGATGCCACTCTCCTTTTCTTGCAGCAATGATTGACCTGACCAAAAGTCCCATCACTTCCACCGTCCTGACTGATGTTGCTTGTGGAGCTGGAACTGCTTGAACAGGCAGATTTGCAAAGTTGCAGCTCCCAAATGTTGTGCACCTCAGGAGTCAAATAATTTAGTACAGCTTCTTGAGGGCTCAACCTCCTTGTTTTGAAACAAAGTAGGATGGTGAACACTGAGATTTAGACAGGCCAATTTAGTGCACTTGGCAAACCAACCAAGACCTAAGAGAAAAAACAACGCAGGATGAATGCAAAGCTAAAGGCGCTTCGTCACTTCATCCAAGGAGCTGTAAATGACAGCCTTGTTCCCACAGCAACTTTGGTGTCGACCAAGTCCGTCTGCAAACCTGAGTTTTGGCAAGTACTGCCATAATTTGGTATGGGTATGAGTCATATGAGATTCAAAAATACTTTCAAGCCACAAGGGCCACAGTCACAGGATGGCCACACTGAGGATGGTGCAAAGCCGGCCTGTCTGTACCTGCACAGTGAAATTCCACCATGGATTGATGACGCGCATCGTTTCATTCGATCAGGTTTGTCATGTGGCTGTCGCCATGCCTCAGCCTGGCGAATCCACGGGGAACTGGGCATCAACATTAGCCGCTCAACCAGCCTCAAACCATCACAACATCAGAGAGTCTTGCAAGTCTCAGAATGACTTCCAGTCAGGTCCAGTGTTCGGGTGTATTTCCAGTTGTTTTTCAAGCATGTTTTTGCTTGCTGTGCTCTTCACTGATTTTATGTGATGTTTATTCTATTTCATTGGTTTATTGTACACCGTCATCTGGGTCCTTGCCAAGGAACGATTGACCGCTGTTGCTAATTGCGATGGAGAAGCCGGAGTCCGTCCCTCCTGCAGGGTGATGTTTTTGGAGCATTTTGACAAGTCTGGTATGGCTGGAGGCTGGTTAAAGCCTGAACCTGACAAAATGACAAAATGCGATGAAGCACACACTTCAACTCCAACGCAGTACCTGCAAACGCTATTTCAGCTGGAGCTCCTTCTAGAAATTTGGAAGGTGGCCAAAGGCATATCATCCTGAGCAGGACGGGCGACGGTTTGTTGCTTCAATCTTCTCTCCGATGTGCTGCAAGCATTGGCAAGCGGCACGCACTTTGCATATTTCCTAAGCTATCCTCAAATCGCCAAGCTTCAATGGGACTTGTCCCACTTGACTGTCAAAGGAGATGCTGACTGAAATCTGGCACCCAGAATTTCACAGATAAGGAGAGATTCGATTTTGCTAAGGAAATTGGGGCAGAAGCATGGCTGCAAAGAAAGGCTGCAGGGGCCTCTGCGCCAGGAGTGCTGACACCTGACACCCGGGATGCAGCAAGCTCTTGCAAATTGTTGCCGTCTATGCAGTTGGCATCTATGCGCCTTCCCACGATAAGAGTAGTGGTCGCAAGGACCACAGAGTTCTACCCCACCATGCATCAGCCAAAAGGCCTGGATTCCTTACCCATAGTGGCAGCGTTGATGGTGCAGAGCCAAGCCAGAACCACCAGAAGGCTATCAATCCTTTTTGCAATCTTTGTAACGCCGCAACGCCGAGAGAGAGAGCCTATTTGGCCACTTCCCAAAGAGTCTCAGGCAAGGACATGTCAACAATGTTGCCATTCCCATCAAGCAATGCCACATCCCATCGTGCGACCTCTTGCACTGACGTGCCGTCAAAGCAAAATACAGCATAACAAATTGTAGCAAAATAGCATGTAGATTTGGAAGAACATCCTCAAATTGGTGCGAAAAGAACATCACATAGAATTTCAATGAGCTACATGCATAGCCTGCATAGCTGCATAAATGTGTGCTTGGAATTATACCGGGGATCTGGCAGAATTTGCGTCTCCAGCTTCAAGGTCAGCCTGGTAAATCTAACACCTTTTCCCATATCCCAATTGACAACTCCAAAACCACTCCAACATTGGCACCTGGACCGTGATCGAGATCAAGCCCGTTTGAATTCCAGATAACTCAAACCTTAAACTCCAAGCCAGCCCATCATCACTACATCACGACAATACATCACAACCAGGTCGCAAGAACAAAAATGCTCTTCTACCTAGTAGCCGTAATCGTGCCTCCGGCACACCAGACTCGTTGCAGGGCTGCATTGACAAAGTCAGCCCTTCCCTTCAGTGATGCTAAGTAGCAAGGTGTTGCTGGCATCTCTCTCAAAATATGCAATTCCAGAAAGATCAATGGACAAGTGTGGCCCAAACCGAAGTTCTGGAGCCTTGAGCACCTGTGATTGTCACAATCCATGATTTGAGTTTATGACATAGCTTCCACCAATTCCCATCCACCAGGACGAAACCAAAGATTGTCTTCATTCCTCCAGTCAGAGTCCTGACCACAGGAGATTTGCAAAAACCTCAACACGTCTAGGGAGCTTCCAACTATGACTTCCATTTGATCTGTGTACCAGGCACAGGTCGCAAATACAATAAAATATCATATACTATGTAAAACTCATAGGATCCTTATCATCATAATCCTTCCACAATCCTCATCACAGGCTCTCAGAGTCCAGTCGTTATACGTTCGCCTCTGGGTCACCAAGGTCGCATCGAAGATGGACTTTCTCCTGGATGGACACCACTAACCACAAATGAAAGAATAACGCTAGAATGACAGAGCACGTCATAGCTCCAAGAATCAAAAGGTGAAATAGCAGCAAAAACAAACACAAAAACACAACCGTGGAAGAGCAAATTTCAAAAGCGTTGCATCAAAGGTGGCAAAATGAATCGAAAGTTCAAACAGAACCTTTAGAGTCGTAGAATTTAATACACATCGTCACATCGACACATGCCACTTGGCACATCTTGGCACCGGGTCTCTGGCTTCACTTTGAGCATTTCCTGGGCCTGCTGAGCCTGCTGAGCCTGGGTCCAAGCTTAGGATTCCAACAACCTCTTCATCTATGTTACGTTCGTCTTGCATTTTTTGAAGATCTTTCCACCTATTTCTATAAATTTGTTGTAGAATAAAAACAAACAACAAAGCAACTCATTGAAATGTTCATTAATCATTATTTGTGAGTATAAGTACATATGAAGTCATAAAGCAGAAACAGCTCTACACCATGACCACAGGATGCAACATTACAGTGTGTGATCTGCTTGCGATCGTGGCACCCCGATACTGCAGCTCAAGGAAAGACAAAGGGCCTTCTGCTTGCAGTTCCTTGGGTGAAATTAGCAAGCGACTTCAAAGGCTCTTCATCGGGTGCTTGCCGATTGGAACTTGCTGGGGGCTTGGATCCCAAGACCCAACAAATTTCAAAGCTGCCTGTTCCAACGCAGTATAGGGGACAGGGAACACTCCAGTTGAAATGCAGACGCGTCACGCGGCCTTTGTATTATGTCATTTTGTATTCTGAGAGGACTGCGTGATTATGTGACCCGGACATTGGTTTGGCCGGGGGGCCAAAAAAATTCATCCCCTTCGGTTCGAGTGCTCACGAGTGATCTCCTTGCCACAATGGTAAGCGCATCTCCACGTTCTTTACTTTTTTGAGGGCGCGCAAACAACGGCCACCAGTATTGACGAGTTTGCAGTTTCTTTGTACAAGTTCTGTCCCGTATACTCGGCAACACGGTTGTATTGTGCATCTATTCTCGTGACTTCCACCCTGGCAATCTTGCACGGATGGTTTTGGAAAGGGAGTTTCCTTTCTAATCTGGTCTGTGTTAAGTTTCTGGGATGCACGATGATTACAGTAGAGTTTACCCACCTTTGCAAAAGCTTCACATCTTGTTGATAGAAAAAATCTTGTGACATCTAGGATGCACGATACAGAAAGTTTCTTCTGCTTGGCAATATCCAGGAATTTCCGTACATCCAAGTGGGGCAGGATTTTCTCCATCAAGCATGGCAACTACCCAGTGAGACTTGCCAAGATGCTGCCGCTGCTCGATCAGTTACCTATGCCAAGGCAAAATTAAGTGTGGAGAAATGTTTCAGAAATATTCAGAAAACATTCAGAAAACAACTGCACTGGGTCACTGACCAGTTTTCTTTCAGTACGGAAGGCCACCAGAGTGCAGTTTTCAAAGCTAATTTCATGCAGTTTTCAAAACTAATTTGATATTATCTAATGTAATATTTGTTCAATGTCTTGTTTCTTTCCCGGTGGAAGCCCTTTGATGGGACAAAAGGTCATAAACACCCAGAATACAAGAGAATTAAGAATTTAAANTTTTTGCAAAATCCATCTCTGTTTGGTGACAATCGGGTTCAATGTTACTGTCCACAGCTGCGTTATTCATGAAGAAGTTTTCTTTCCTTTCTTATATAGTTTGTCCCTTTGTATATCGGGTAGCCTTCTTATCAAAATAGCAACCTTTTTGTGGGTGACCTTCTGCAGTGATGATGTACTGTAAGTCTTGTTTTCAAGTCATCTTCATGCAAAAGTACCTTTGCTTTGGTTAGAACTGAACAGTTGCCATTTTAATAAGAATCGTCTTTCTTTTATTGAATTTAGCCTGCCCCGTAATAAATCATTGAGTTTTCCAAACACATGAATGGTTTTTTCAAACAACTGTCAAACATATTGAAAAAACATGGAAAAAACAACCGTTTTTAATACTCTATTTTCTAATACTCTAAAAGCCCCAGCGGCACGGGCGCATCAATATTTGAAATCAGAAACAAAAAGACTTGAGAAGATCAAGATGTACGTTTAGATACCTAGACGGAACACCCATGGATAAAAAACATCCAGGGCAAGGC